>JAJOOF010064475.1:0-49247 GCA_029582545.1 Solanum lignicaule
TGGAATTTGCATTTTCTGCCGGACAGACTTTACGAAAATGGGCATAACTTCTTCGTCCGAACTCCGAATGAGGTGAAACGAAGTGCGTTAGGTAGCTAACTCAAAGGGATTTCCATGGATATATTATTATCCACCCAAATAATTTGTGTGCTAGGAGATATGACCCTCCAAAGTAGACCCTCGAAAAGGCTTCACTTGGAAATTTCGGATTTTGATACGGTTGCTCTAAAATTTGGGTTAGACCCATTTCCCACTCAATTTGACCCCCTAAACAAGAATATGAAGTCGGATTTTCGAAATCATGCACGGATTTTGAGATATATGGAAATTACAATTATAGGTGTTTCCGAAGCACATTTTTGGGCATTTTTGGGGTCGTTTCACATGTATTGCCCTTCAAGGAACATAGATCACATTCAATCAACATATCTAGAATTACTACATTAGTCATGAATGTTAACACGATTCAATTACTATCAGTATTATAAGCATTGTTTCATAATACTCTTCTTCCTACAATTCACCCACACTTTTAGATCCAATTTGGGAAATATGGGAATTCAAGGGTTCTTGGTGGAATTCATCATCAATCAACAATAAATCATCAATTCAATCATAATCCATCATAAATCAACAATTAAAAACGTTTTTGGAAAGAACCCATAAGATTGAAGAAAAACCTTAACTTTGAGGAAATCACTAGTGTTAAAATTGAATTTGGAGGGACTCCTTGGATGAAAATTATCCAAGGATGAAAGACTACCATACCTTGGTAATGATTCTTCAATGAAATTGGGTTCAAGCCTTAACTCAGATATTACCCTTCTTCTTCCTTGAGTTTTAGAGAGAGAAAGTTTGTGTAGAAGATGAACTTTGGGGAAAATATTTGCGTGTTTGGAAAATATGAAGTAATTGGGTGTATTTTGACTCAAAATACCCTATATAGTTGTATAAAAATAATACAAAATGACCTCACTTTGATATGGTTTAAAAAGGTAATACTAAAACTAACCCTCACTGAAAGTGAGTTGCCAGGTGCCACGAGGGGCCCCATGAGCCATGGTCCCTCTCGTGGTCTTGAGGTAGTAGCTAGGCAGCTTGTGCCTTAAGCTCACATGCCCAAGGAAATCCCACGAGGGGCTCCACGAGCCGTGGAGCTAACCATAAGCCGTGGAGCTAACCACAAGCCGTGGTCCCTCTCGTGGACCTTGAGGCAGTGGCTAGGCCACTTGCTTGCCACCCTCACCCCCCTAACTCTTCTCCACGAGCCTTCCCACGAGCCGTTTGATTAAACGTTTCCATCAAAGCTCATATAATTCTAGGTGTTCAACGATCATAAATCAGTATAAACCCAACTAAATGAGTTGGGGTCGAATCCCACAGGGAGCGGTACGTGTTTATGATTCAATTGAGAAGAATAAATGCGGTCAAATCAACAATAGGAATATAAATTATCGAATAAAGACATCATTCAAATTAAGAGGTGACACGAATGTCAAATGGGGGTTTTGGTTTTGATTAACAACTACAAACAATCACAAAAAATATGAATTAACAATAATGAGACGGGTTATTTGGATGTGATCGATTATAGACTTATATAGACATATGGGTAATTGCAACTATTAGTGAATATCTAGATATTAGTGAGTAAGCTTGACTATAAGGGAGGTAATTTTCTGTCAAAAAATTACCCCGAATCAAGTGATTTCTCTACAACATCAACAAGCATGCAAATTAAAAGCTGCCCACACCTTAATCCATTCACTCTTTTGAGATAAATGTGTGGGATTGGGTTTAGGATTTACTCTCTCGAGCTAAACCCAAATCAACACAATACCAACAAACCATCAATCAAAAACCTTAGTTCTAAAACCTCCCTCTCGAGTAAGCCAAGAACACAAATATAGAACTGCATTTGCAACTACAATTCCTAAGTTAAACCACAATTAATGATTGAACTCACTTTTAAATAGCATTTAAACTAACCATTCGCAATACCCATAAGCTAAATCATCCCATAATCACATAATCACACCCCAAGAGTTGGGGTTTTAGCTAGACATCATAAAAAGGTAAAAACCGTTACAAAATTGATTATCCATCAACTAGGTAAGAGTGCTTTCGTCTTTACAATGCTCCAAATTGATGAATCTCAAAGTCCCACTTCCAATTTCTCAGAATTGAATATCTTCAATCTCTTAAAGCTAAGGAAAAACTCTCCAGACTATTTGATAGATTAAAAAGATAAAAATCAGATACTAGATTGGTTCTCAGATACTAAACTAAATGTTCAAAAACGTATTTATAGTCGCCGAAAATAAGCTACAAAGGCTCATTCGGCGAAGTAAGTCAGGCTCACCCAACCACTCGGCGAGCCGCCCTTTGGTCTCTCCCATTGCCTTTTCGCCTTGGCATTTCAGCATTCTCAAGGTCTGTAACTTTGGGAGATCTATATTAGCTTCTCGGAATCACTCGGCGATCTGCCGACTGCTCCCTTTCTTCGCTGATTTGGTTCTTTCCTTCAAAACTTGGAACACTAGAACTTTAGGCGGTCTGATGAGCCACTTGGTGACACGCCAAGTACTCTTGGCGATCCTCAGGCTCACCCATCTTCACTTCTTAAGCCTGTTTTGTTCCTTTATGCTTGTTAGTGTCCTTGCTTCATTCCTCAATCCATATTCCTCAAAATCAAGGATTTAACATCAGTTATTGGCACAAAATAAGCATTTGAGGACACTAAATATATACAAACAAATCTTTAAATGAGTCCAAATCCAGGACTCATCAACACCCCCAACTTAAATTTTTGTTTGTCCTCACGTAGAACTCAAGTTCAACAGTTCAAAAAGAATGCCTCAAATAGTGCTACAAAAGACTCGATCATGAATGAACACAACAAGACTCAACTTACTTATGCAAGGATCAATTGTGCAGTCAAAGATTCAAGTTCACGCTCAACAAAGGTACTCAAATGCCCTCGCAACAAAGATGATTCCAAATTCACACACAATTCTTAAACAATTTATAGTTCCAGAATTATATACAACTCTCACACTCACAAAGATGAACACATGCATGACTTCACCCATAAATTTGCCCTTATTTTTCCAACCAACATTCGTTTCATCTAACTCAACATAAAAAAGGTCATTTCAAGGCTTGTAACTGGTTATTTAGGCTCAGTGGTTGCTACCCTCATCAATTGTGGTTTGGACATCACTTTGTTCCTTTTCTTCTACATTTGAATCATGCTCAAAATTCACCCCATTATTCAACTTCCAATGGAATACCGAATACCTCATTTCTTTTGAAACTTTCACAACTTTATTTCACAACTTTTTAATTCTTTCTCTTTTGCTTTCTTCTTTTCTTTCTCTTTTTTATATGGAGGGGTTCCATCTTTTTCAAGGCCATTGCTAGAAGGGGGAATTTTCACATTCTTGATTTACCTTCCCTTTTAACCTCACCCCCAACTTAGGCTTTTGGCCTAAGTTTTCTATTTAAACAAACCACACTTCATAAGGATTATGGGTGAATGGATAAAGAGGGGTCATAATTGCATCATGTTTCTTCCAAGAAAAGGATAATGCTCAAAGGGGTTCAAGCAAAGTTCACACATCTGACAAGGTTGGCCACAAAAAGAAGTATATTGTCAAATTGTTTCACTCCTCAAAATCATTGCCTAAGATCATTTCAAGATCTTGCATCACTTAGTCAACTGGACCAATGGGGCAAATTCTAGCTGTCATCACACAAGGTTCATGGTAAGCTCATCACACAAGGCATTGGCACCAATATCAAACGAGACTCATTTGAGCTAGTGTGCAATGGTCATCACAAGAGACTCCATTCGATAAACGGCTAGTCACAACGAGATGGAAAAAGTCCACGTATTGTCTATGCAACTTCATTTGGCCTCATTGTAGCCGCACATTAATATTTGTTCGATTAAGAGCACTATTCAAGTCATCGATATTGATCATAATTGATACTCAAATTTGCACAAGAGCATCCACATCACAAACAACAAGAGGTGGCAATTTTTTTCCAGATGAGAAAAAAAAAACATTTTCATTCATAATAAGGAGCCATAAGCTCAAACATCCACAAGATAAGATCAAAACACAGTTTAAAACACAAAACCCAATATAAATACAAAATATAGTCATAAGAGGTAGGTATGAAAATACCTCATCCCACCACAAATACAAAATAGGTGTCCTCGAATTCAACAAAAATAATCAAAAGTCAATAAAAACGACAGATAGGGAGGTCTGTGGCCGGGGCATCCTGATTTTCAGCTGACTCAAAGGGAGAAGTGAAGTCTGTGGACTTCAGATAGTCCATATCCTTTCTCAAATCTGAAACCTGGGCTTTCAAAGTTGTCACCTTTGAAGTAACCCCATGTCCTCTCTCACAGATCTCTATTCTCGCTATGAGATTATCAATCGAGGTTCGGAGGTGTGTCAATGTAGCTAAGATGGTTCACTCAATCATCCAAGGCACCCGACCTTTAGCCGGGTAGCCTGCACATCGGTAAAATGGGCTAGGTGCCCCATCTTGAGAATCATGGCAAGAGTAATCCTTGTGGGATGGGAAGCAGCAGAAAAAATAAGAGCCTCGGAAGTGGAAGCGAGTGTAACTGAAGGCCCGGAGGCCGTAGTAGACAAAGATGCCTCTGCAGGTATAGACTCAACATCAACTTCTGGGGATGCATCTACCAGAGCCGCTCTCCTCCTCTTCGCCTCATCCCATGTGTACTCGACCTCTATGCACCAGATATCGGTGGAAGATGTGAGAGTGACCTCTATGTCCCCTTTCTCGTAACGAGGAACTCCATCATACTGGCATAACTCTATAATTAGTAGGGGGAAATGAAGGGACGTCTGCCGCTATTTGGCCCTCATGGACATCTCCTGCTCAATAATGAGTCCTAAGTCGATGCTCCTCCGAGTTATGATTGATCCAAGACAGGTCGCCTTCAGATGACGGAGGATGTAATCATTATGTGAGGTCATAATGGAGTTGCTTATGAACCTGAACCAATATTGAGCGGTGATGTTCAACTCATTCTTCTCAATGGGAGTGATATTTAACGTAATCAAAGACACAACTTCTAATTCAAGTGTCAACGATTGCGTGCAGTAATATAACCCAATCAAATGGGTTGGGGTCGAGTCTCAATGGAGTGGTTAGTAATCGAGAATTAAACAGAAAACTAAAATTATATTCTAGTCAATCATAGCTATAAATATTTACAAGTAAAAACATACTATATCAAGAAGTGTCATGAATGTCAATTATCAATGGGAGGGTTTGTATTCAACTAATAAACCAAAAATATAAAGATGCGAGATAGGGAGACGAGATTCTTGGGATGTGATAGAAATATGGGATATTATAAACAACCGAGTAAATGCTATTAATAGTAAATTGCTGAACATTTGTAACTAAGCTAGACTTTAGTGGGGGTAAATTTTCTCTCGAACAAATTACCCTGAATTAACTCGGTTTCTCTCGAACACCGAGTTGCAGCAATTAAGCACAGCCTTCACCTTAGCCCATTCACTCTCTCGAGCTGAATGTGTGGGAGAAGGTCTAGGATTAACTCTCTCGAGCTGAACCCATGATGACTGAATAACCATAGGCTATCAATTTAGTAGTTTTGGTTTTAAAACCTCTCTCTCGCAGGCCAAAATCACGAAGATGAAATCGTATTTGCCACTACAATCTCATTAAGTTCAGACACATTTACTAAATGAAAGCACATTTAAACAACAAATAGACTATCAATGAGCAATACCCACTAGTAAATTTAACCCATATTCACATAATCACACCCCAAGAATTGGGGTTTTAGCTAGGCATGATAAAGAGATAGAAATCGATACCAAAAAGTGTTTCCATCAAATTGGTGTGATAAATAATGTCTTAAAATACGTCTAAGATGAAGATTCTTTGATGCCCACTTCCAATCTCTTGGAGATGAAAACCTTCAATGCTCAAGAACAATGTCTCCCAAAAAATCTAAGAACTTAAACTGAAAATATTCTAAAATTCAGTAATAATTCGCTATAACTAGATACTAAGCTACGAAATTAAATGGGTATTTATAGTTTTCAAAGATTTGTGCTGCAAAGGACCTCGATAAAGTTAGTCGGGATCGCCGATGCACTCGGCGATCCGCCCTTTGGTCTGGTTCATCGTCCTTTTGCTTTTGCCTTTAGCATTTTCACGTTTTGAATCATTGGGCGATATGGTGTTGCTTCGCGAAACTGTTTGGCGACGTGCTGACTACTCCCTTTCATTGTCAACTTGATCTTTTCCTTCAGGGCTCAGCATATTGTAACATTAGGCGAGACTAAGGCCGTTCGGTGGTTCGCCCAATGGCTTCGGCGATCCTCAGGCTTTCGTTTCTACGTTCTTGCAGCTGCCTTGTTCCTTTTTGCTCCATAGTGTCCATGCTTTGTCTCTAACTCCAAATACCTGAAACTCAAGGATTTACCTCAATTTTTGGGAAAAAAAATATGCATTTGAGGACACTAAATTCGTTAAAAAAAAGCTCTAAAAGAGTCCAAATCATGGACTCATCAAGGAGCTCCTGCCTCAATACACCTCGGGGTGGTGTTAGAAATGAGAGGAGCAAGACATCCCTTTAGATCATCCAGAGGTGTCGCAGTGGTAGTAAAACTCGGGTAGGAAAAACCTGACCTTCTATCAAGTACAACGTTGATATACTCTCTACTGCATTTCACTACTTTCCCTCGGACCATGACAGACTCCACCGGTATGAAGGCACTGGCCTTCTTCTTTCCCTTAGGTACCCGGTCATTGTACGCCGTGTAAAACTCCTGAATTCATGTAGGACAATAGGGGCCACGGAACTGCTCAAACCTATGGAACCGGAGAGTGTCCCATACATTGAGGTATCTGTTCACTATATCGTCTTTGGACAACCTCTTCTTTTCAAGAATTGTCCTCAGTTCCTCGACCTTTATCCTGTTAGGAAATCGGGGAGAAGGACCCTAAACTAGTGGTGATGGAACCACCGTCTGTGCGGCAGCTGGCATGGAGTCAATGACATGAGGTGTAGACTCCAGGATATTGGATAAATCGTGACGAGATCGTGCATGAATCTCTGCTCGATGGGACTGTAGTGGTTGGTCATCATCAGGCTCAGAGAGTGAGACCTGAGATTCAATAGACTCCCCCTCACTGCCAGAGTTGTGCTCCGGTATCTTAGATACGGGTGCTTTGCCCTTGCCCTTGCCTCCCTTAAGAAGTGTTTTCTTCCCCTTTTTAGAAGAAGAAGCTGCCCCCTCATTAATAACGATGCCCGTGCTCTTTTGCAGGGCAGCATACCACTCTCATCCCAGTTGGTCCTAGCCATAACTGCAAAACATATTGGAAAAAAGTTAGAAACAATTCAAGAAAAGTTGCAGAATTTCAAGTTGCAGAAAGACTCAACGAATCGATCGGCTAGTAGCTGAGTCACATAGGGGAGCCAGATCGGGCTCGCCGAAAGGACTGGCTCAAAAATTTCCAAGAAAAAAGATAGGTCGGTGATACATAAGGCCTTTCGGTGAATCGCCGACATCACTTGACAAGATCAGACTAGCCCGTTGAAAGTTACCGTGTATTTTTGGGGTTAGGGCGCAGAAAGGGAGATCAAGGGAGACTTTTGGCGAGTCATTGAGTTAGCTCGGTGAGCTCAAACTTCTCGTCGAATGTTACTGAATCAAATCTAACCATGACAAAAAATTAAGGGTGATCAAGGGGGACGTTGGCGAACCTCCGAACGGTTCGGCGAGCTAAGTTTAGCTCGCCGAACTGCCCTATGTGCCAAATTTCAACCCCATTTCCCAAATTCAAGACTAAAGCCCCTGAAAACAAAATCAAACCACATAGTTCGTCAATTAAACTCAGACTCATATGACCCATCCCACCGGGGTACTCAAACTTCCCCCGGTTTAGCCAAAATTGGCCATTTGACGACTTTTGCCCTTAAGAATGACGTCAAATGCTCCATCATTTGGCGAAGTATGTCATTTAGCACAATTAGGGTTGCTTAGACTTCACCCGATTAGACCCAACAACATGTTAACGCAACCCAACAATTTATGGTTAACTTTTAAAGCACTAAAATTTGGGAAATCAACAATATAAGCATTTTAGGCACGATTTCAAAACTAAAATAGGCAAACTAGCACACAATTACGATTTCAAAGCAGGCCCAACACACATAAACACAATTTTAAACAAATGCATTTTAGTTCAACCAATAATCAAGAGTTTGGGGTTCGGAAAACCAACCATTAATGCCGAAGTACGAGTTTGTAAAGCTAGGCGGCAATGTATTCCAACTCCAAGCATGAGATTAAGAGCAAAAGTGATAAAAGAGGAAAAATAAAGAGGATCTAGAGTGCGGGTGTGATTATGTGAGGCTAAAATGAGGGAATATGAAAGAGTTTGAAATTTTAAACCCTTGGCCTTTTAAAACCATTCAGTTTGCGGCCCTTCGGTGATATTAGTCGTCCTCGCTGAACCAATCGGTGACGCGTTGAGTGGTTACTTACCTCACCAAGTTTTACAGGATCTTCAACTAGTTTGGGGGTCCAAACGGTGAACAAAGTCAGGCTCACCGACTTGTCCATTGGCCCACTGAGGTTTACAGACTCTCACCTGTGATTTTTGTGAGTCCAACGGTGGTCCAATTCGGGCTCGCCGACATCTTCGACCAGTTGCCGAGTAGACTTTTGGCTCGCCAACCTGTACTTTTCAAACACATTCCACTTTTCCACCTACACAATCAACACCCATTATTCAAAAGTAAAAAACAAAGAATTAAAAACTTGGGTTGTCTCACAAGAAGAGCCTTAGTTAACGTCTATAACAACCCAAAATTCTAGTAAGACCTAGCTAAAGCTTGACTAAAATCTAGTAAGTGAAACTAGAGCTTCATGTGCGAGTTTAGAGTTGGAAACTTGATTAAATGATGTTAAATGGTTCCCAAGTTCAGGTTGAGAAGTTTAGAGGTTAAACGTCAAGAGACGACTATAACGCCCGGAAACTAGTAAGTTGAACTACTATGTTGTAGTGTATTGTAGTGGATTTTTGGAGTGTTGTATGAGGGTTAAAATCAAGATAAATGAATCCCGTACATAGAATGACATGTTTAGGGGTTAAACGTCCAGGTATGACTCCCCAAGGACCACCTAAGAGGTCCTTGAGGAGGACTCCAACACTGCCCAAAAAGCTATCAAAACAGAATGGTCCACGAGTGGAACTCACGGAGCGTGAGTGGACCCATGCCTCGTAGGTTGGGGTCGTGAGTCAAGGCCTGTTTAGGCCTGCAACTTAGGTGCCGCAGTACCCATTCACGAACCCTATTGATGCCCCGTGAACCCATCCACAGTCCGTGGATGGGTGGTCCATAGGTGTTGCCAGTTTTTAGTCATTTAGTTTTAAGTTAGGAGTTTCGGGTCAACTTCAGATGGTTATATTTCATAGATCAAAACGAATTAAGTGGGCCATTACCTATCCGATTAAAGGTCTTTGAGTCCTCTTTACAACGCCACCAAGTTTGCCTAATTTCGATCTCGGAGTAAAATATTATACCCGAAATAGTGAAGCACTGTCAATTCCCAACCACAAGACCAAACCACGGACAGTAGATCAATCTACGGTCCGTGGATGGTGATCCGTAGATGCTGCCAGCTTTGTTAAGTTTAGTTTTAAGTTGGGGGTTGGGAATTAAGTTAACTAATTAATTAAGGGCTTAGGGGAGCGGTTAAGTGGTTAAATAACCTCCTATAAATAGTTATTAAGAACCTAAACTAAGGCATTAACTCATAATAACTCAAGACCCCAAATCAAAACCCAACTTCCTTTCTCTCCCAAAATCTTCTTTCTAGAACCCCCATTAAAGAACAAAGAAAGAAATCAACCTAGGGTTGAAGATGGAATCTTTTTCATAGGATTTTGATGGTAATCTACACTTAAGGTATGGAGGTTTTCATACTTGGGAAGCTTTCCCCAAGAAGCCCTTCAAATTGAGTTTTCAAACTTCCCCAATTTCTAGGTTTTCAATCAATATCATGGGTCACCTTCCAAAAACGTTTCTATTGTTCAACTATGATTGTTTATGTTTAGATATGATGATTTGTGGGTGGATTTGTGGTATATTGATGGTTTATGAACAAAATTCCCCATATGACCCATGATTTCCCTTTTTCCTAAATTATGAACTAGGGTTGGTTTGATTGATCATGTAACCTTGTCAATTGATATTGTGTATATTGAATCATGTTTGTTATTGATGATACTAATGATTTTAGATGATATTAACTTGAATTATAATGAATCCATGAGTTTTCCCCATCCTAACTATGGCTCTTCTCTACACTATTATTCAATTGATTGAATGTGAGTTGATTATGAGGAAAATACATGATCTAAGTTTGAATCTACCTATATTCTTGATTAACTTAAGATTCTAGGGTTATGTCTTGAAAGAGGAAAAATTGAGGGTTAGACGTGAACCTCTAAGATTGATGAACTTCTTGATAAATTGCCTTAGAATAGATCAATTAGACATGGATTGCTTATGAATTAATCTTCTAGACATAAACTAATTTTGTTAAGTCTTATATGATGTATCATGGTTGAAGTAGTATTGAGAGGTAGTTAGTTTGATTCTATAGGTCTATAATTGATCAAGAATGAAGCAAGTGGTTAGTTTACCTCAAGAGTTAGGTTTACATGATGACCATGTGAGGTATTGCTTGAGAGTAATGCTTGAAATGTGAAGATGACTGATAGGGCTTTAAGAGTAAAAGCTAAAATGAATGAACTATAAATGTAGAGGCTTTAAGAATAAAGCTATTATGTATGTTGAATTGTATGTGACCAATTGTGGAAGGACTTCACCCACATGACCTATAACATGATCACATGAGTTTATGCATGAAATGAATGGATTACTTGAGCCATGGTTGTGTCTATGCTATATATGTTGAATGTTAGTTGTGTTGACTCAATATAATCCTTGAATGCAATATATGTGAATTATGTGTGATTGTGCTATTATGTACATGCTTATGAACACTTGAGAAGGAAGCGTCTATGATGATAATGTATCAATGGTGTTGATTGAAAGGTAAGTTCTCATATGCACCTTTACATATTATTGTGCATGAAATGTACATTATCATGTTGATCCACTTGAAAGGTTGATGTGTTTAGTTAATGTGCATATAGTGGCATTGATGTAAGGCCCCTCTTCCTTATACTCCTATACATGACTATGTACGATATGATGTGCTATGACTAGAGTAGCATTGTTGTGTTGAATGAAAGGTTATCCTCATAACACACTATATGTATCATGTGAAAGGTTTACTCACATGTTAATGATTCTAAGGTTGAAAGGACATTCTCACCCTAATGAATCTATGAGCTATTATGATATATGTTGGTTTGAGTGCCTAGTGCATTCTTTCATGAACCAAAACTTAAGTAAAAACTTAATGTAACTTTTAAAGGGAATTATGCTTAGCACCGAGTGGATATGGAAAGTGAGGTAAAGACCCTCCCGTTAATGCAATAGGATGGGTCATCCAAGGGAGTCTCATGAGATGGAAGCTCTCCCGTTAATGCAATAGGCGGGATTTCTAGAAACAATCTCCCTATACCTTAACTACGTGCCCACGTAGGTCTTCAGCTAGTGGATCCACTTAGATAGCTATACATGTAGTTCTACCTTAGGCAAGTAGAATGCCTTATTTCAGTGTGGGGTTATATGATACCGAATTCCATGTAGGTCACATGGTCTATGTCGGTTAAGGCTAATATTACCTAAAAGATATGAATACGAGCTATGATAAGAACATGGACTCTAATTATGACTCCTTAAGAGGTACTACTTAGTAGTGGTGGTAGTATGGGATGCTATCTATACATTGCACAAGTGGACTTTGAGAGGGGTTATGGTTAGGTTCTCTTATGTTATGAAGACTTATGAATCAAGTGTGTATGATAGGTATAAATGTTAAGGTTGACTTTACTTGTTACAAGTTATGATCATGAATGTCTCCTTACTTATTATGTTATTGGTAATCTAAATGTGGTATTTAGCATGTGGTAACGGTATGGGACTTTACCTTTGCACTGCAATAATATGATTTTAGGTTGCTTATATGTTGGTATGAACTTATGTTATGTATGATTATGGTAGCCTAAAAGTGAGGCTTGGTGTAGGTAGTATTATGTGATTGTATCTATGCATTGCACAAATGTAGCTTAGGGTTGCTCATGTGATAGTTCTATTATGTTGACATGATCTTGGTATGTACTTATGCATGTGAACTATGTGTTGTGAATATTGGTGTATGCATTATGTGGTGTTGGAGACTATTCTTGTAAATATAATGATATCCTTTATGTTATGATAAATTGTGCTTGGTTTGTCTTAAGAACTACATTCTCCAACTATTTCAAAGATAATGTTAAATTGGCATGAAGCATGGTTTTAAACAAAATGTCCCTTTTTATGCATGTTTTAAGGATTTTCTTGCATTGCTTCCATACTTAGTACTTTTTGTGCTAACCCAATTCTTCTACACTTTCTATAAGTGTCAGCTTTGGAGATATTGGATTCCATCTTCGGGCTAGGACTCTAGTAGATCAAGAAGAAGAAGATTAGTGAGTCCTCATAGTATTCGATGGCTCAACCACATGTCCTTTATGACTTTCTTTTATGTTTTAGTTTTTGTAAGGGCCGTGTCCCTAAGATTACTTATGTATGGGCCGTGTCCCTAAGATTGTATTAAAGAGTTATTATTCTAATGTTATCGATGGCTTGAGACATAGTGTCATAGTTTCTCTCATTTTATAAAGTCTTCGAATGTAAAGAAAAGTTTTTTATTTTCCGCAAGTTTTACCTATGCTCTTATGTTCAAGTTATACTATGAGGCTTGTATGAGACCCCTTCGGGGTCAAGTACACCGGTTACGACTAGGGGGTGCTATCGGGTCATGACAAACATGGTATTAGAGCATAAGTTTTTGGGAAGGTATTAGGATGTCTCAAATCACGTCAAGTAGAGTCCTACTCATCGGTGTGAATCAGGACACATCTACGAGTGAGAGGCTATAGGGCGTTAGGAAGTTTCACTTCTTCATTCTCTAGTCGTGTCTTAGAGTTTAACTCTATAAGGTCTTTCTCTCTAATCGGTGGTCTTCTAGATGTGACTACTTGTAGGGCTTTTTGTTGCAAGGAGCTAGGGAGAAGATGTTGGTTGAAGTGCCAATTTTGGCTATGTGACTAGATACGACTTGATATTCTAGATCTAGATGTCATCCTTAGGTGGGATTGGTGGCATTATTATTATGTTCCTATGTGAGGTTAGAACCCATATAGTCAAATTTTTAGTCCCTAAATGAGCTTTTCGAGAGTGGAAGGGTGAAAGATCTGTGCCATAAGTTTGGACTATGTGTTGCTTAAGTTTGACTTTGAGGGTTGCATGTACCACTTAGTTAAGGTGAAGAAGAAGAAGTGTAAGTGTTGACCAACTTCAAAGGGGTTAGTTGTCTTTTGAGATTGATCTTAAGTATGGTCATTTTGAAAAGGGTTTTTAGATAATTCCTAGGTTTGATTTGTTGGTAGATCTCACCAAAGGTGATGGTATGGGTTCCTTATAGGTTTTGCCTTGGAAAATGAGAAATTACCCGGTGCTTAAGGTTATATGATAAGAAAAGTTCCTCCTAATGGTTTCGGAATGTGTTATGCTTTATTAGATTCCGGTGTTACTTGCCTTTTATAACTTGATAAGCTAGACCTTGATTTTTTCCTTAATGCGAATGGGCTTCATAGTTGTTTCATGATATTGAGGGTAGAACTCTACTTGACCATTTTGAGTTTTGGTAGGTTGTATAAGTTTGATGAAAGAGGGTGTTTGAGTAATGCCTATATGTGTTCAGTGAATAGATTTCCCTAAAAAGGATAGTAGTGTAATTCACCATGGTTTAGAATCACCTTGTGTGATGAATGTAAAAAACTTAGTGATGACTTACCCCGACCTTAGAATTGAAACAAATTGTGCTTAGAAAAGTCCATATAAGTTTACTTCCATCTGGAAGGTGATGTTCTTAGATCATAAGGTCATTGAGTGTCGTTGATGTCCATGATTTTGTTTGGCTTGAAATACTCAACTTGGAAAGTGCATTGAGTTTGAGAAGTTTAGTCCTGGTTTAGTAGGCTCATATGAAATCTTGAGTAAAGCTAGTAAAGTTGGGATGCATAGTTGATAGATTTCCTTTGATTTTTCAACCCAACTTGTCCATTATGAGTTGTGATGGGTTGGAGGATTAGATTAATAGTGGTGCATAAGTGATGTTAAGAGTATGTTGAGCTGGTATTTTAGTAAGGGTTTTGGTTGAATGTACTTATGTGGGAGGCCAAGGAAGGGCCAATCTTTTATTCCTCCTCTAGCTCAAGATGATAAGTCCTCCTTACCTCATTTTATTATTTTGGAATCTTGGATGTTATGTGTGTCCTATAATTTCCTTGTTCAATAGAGTCACTTTTGTTAACCTTGATAGGGTTTGGATGCATGATTACTAAACCTCTATTAGTTTTAAAGCCCGGTAAGGTTACAATGAGTCTTGGTAAAGCTTTAGGTGTGTTTGAAAGGAGTAGTTTTTGAGGTTTTAGTAAGGGGATTACTCCCAAAGGGGAGATCATGTGCTTAGACAACAAACTTGATTGAGAGTTCTAGTATCCTCATCCTTTTCTTCTATTCCTATTCTGCTTGAAACGAAGAAGTTCCTTTTTGGACTTGTTCCATGTTTAGGAGTCATGAGTATTTTAGAGATTTCCATGATCTCTTTATGTTATGCATGTTTTTGAAAAAAATTTCTTATTTCATATAAAGTGAGTTTTCATGATTTACATGTTCCTCATGTTGTTGTGCATCTTAGTATGGTGATGGCATATTTGACTTCGTGAGATAATTTGATGAACATGCTTTGTTATGCTTTTTATGAAATGGCACATTGGCTCCATATTGTTCTGTTGAGCTCGCCTTTAGAGGAAAATGTAATATCCCTATATGATTATGTGATTTAAGATGTTAGATTAATTAGTATAAGCACACTCCCAAGGGGAGAGATGGTGTGCCTAGCTAGCAATGTTATTACGTGTTTATATGTCGCCAAGACTTCTTTATATGATGAACATTCATGAAAACTTGTGTTTGAAAAGAAATGAGTGTATGTGAATGGTTTTTCCTCATGTGTAGTGCTTTGAGAAAAAGTGCCTATTTGTACTTCATGAGAAAGTTATATGAGCATGTTTTAGTTAGGAGTTGACAATTCCTCCTTAAATGAAATGCTCTTTGACAATGATTTGCATATGAATTCCATGAGGGGATGTTGAGCATGTTATGACTAGGAGAAGGTAGTTCCTCCTATGAACATGAGATATGTTGCATTTCATGCATATTGGGTTGATAAATGTAGTTCCTACTTCCTTATATTGCATTGATCATGCTGAATTGGAGTTGATGTTTCCTCCTAGAATAAGTGCACATTGTGAATAGTGTGTTTTGAGTTATGCATTAATGTGATATTTCATGCATGTTGGGCTGCTAGTCTTGAGTCTTTAATCCTCTAATGTGTTTTAAGTGTCATTCGAGGACGAATGTTCCTAAGGGGGAGATAATGTAACAACCCAAAAATCTAGTAAGACCTAGATAAAGCTTGACTAAAATCTAGTAGGTGAAACTAGAACTTCATGTGCGAATTTAGAGTTGGAAACTTGATTAAACGATGTTAAATGGTTCGCAAGTTCAGGTTGAAAAGTTTAGAGGTTAAACGTCAAGACACGACTATAACGCCCGGAAACTAGTAAGTTGAACTAGTGTGTTGTAGTGGAGTTTTGGAGTGTTGTATGAGGGTTAAAATCAAGATAAATGACTCCCGTACATAGAATGACATGTTTAGGGGTTAAACGTCCGGGTATGACTCCCCAAGGACAACCCAAGGGGTTTTTGAGGAGGACCTCAACATTGCCAAAAAAGTTGTCAAAACAGCATGGTCCACGAGTGGAACTCACAGAGCGTGAGTGGACGCACGCTCCGTAGGTTGGAGTCGTGGGTCAAGGTCTGCAACTTAGATGCCCCAGTACCCATTCACGAACCCTACTGACGCCCCGTGCATCCATCCACGGTCCGTGGATGCTGCTAGTTTTTAGTGATTTAGTTTTAAGTTAGGAGTTTAGGGTCAACCTAAAATGGTTATATTTCATAGCTCAAAACGAATTAGGTGGGTCATTACCTATCCAATTAATGGTATGTGAGTCGTCTTTCGAACGCCACCGAGTTTGCTCAATTCCAATCTCGGAGTAAAAATTTTTGCCCTAAATAGTGAAACACTGCCAGTCCCCAACCACGAGACCAAACGACGCATAATAGATCAATCTTCGGTCCGTGGATAGTGATCCGTAGATGCGGCAAATTTTGGTAAGTTTAGTTTTAAGTTAGAGGTTTAAGAATTAAGTTAGCTAAATAATTTAGGGCTTAGGGGAGCGGTTAAGTGGTTAAATAACCTTCTATAAATAGTTATTAAGACCCTAAACTAAATCAAAACCCAACTTCTTTTCCCTCCCAAAATCTTCTCTCTAAAACCCCCATTGAAGAACAAAGGAAGAAATCAACCTAAGGCTTGAAGATGGAAGCTTTTTCATAGGATTTTGATGGGAATCTACACTTAAGGTATGGAGGTTTTCATTCTTGGGAAGCTTTCCCCAATAAGCCCTTCAAATTGAGTTTTCAAACTTCCCCAATTTCTAGGTTTTCAATCACTATCATGGGTCAACTTCAAAAAACGTTTCAATTGTTAAACTATGATTGTTTTTGTTTAGATATGATGATTTGTGGTATATTGATGGTATATGAAAAAAATCCCCCATATGACCCATGATTTCCCTTTATCCCAAATTATGAACTAGGGTTGGTTTGATTGATCATGTAAGCTTGTCAATTGATATAGTGTATATTGAATAATGTTTGTTATTGATGATACTACTGAGTTTAGATGATATTAACTTGAATTCCAAAGAATCCATAAGTTTTCCCCAATCCTAACTATGGCTCTTCTCTACACTACGAATGTTATTAGAAGTTTATTCAATTGATTGAATGTGAGTTGATTATGAGGAAATTTCTTGATCTAAGTTTTAATCTTCCTATATTCTTGATTAACCTAAGATTCTAGGGTTATGTCTTGAAAGAGGAAAAATTGAGGGTTAGACGTGAACCTTTTATATGATGTATCATGGTTGAAGTAGTATTAAGAGGTAGTTGGTTTGATTCTATAGGTCTATAATTGATCAAGAATGAAGCATGTGGTTAGTTTACCTCAAGAGTTAGTTTTACATGATGACCATGTGAGGTATTGCTTGAGAGTAATGCTTGAAATGTGAAGATGACTACTAGGGCTTTAAAAGTAAAAGCTAAAATGAATGAACTATGAATGTAAAGGCTTTAATAATGAAGCTATTATGCATGTTGAATTGTATGTGGCCAATTGTGGAAGGACTTCACCCACATGTTGAATTGTGCATGCTAATGAACACTTGAGAAGGAAGTGTCTATGATGATAATGTATCTATGGTGTTGATTGAAAGGTTAGTTCTCATATACACCTTTACATACTATTATGCATGAAATGTACATGATCATGTTCAACCACTTGAAAGGTGGAGGTGTTTAGTTATTGAGCATATGGTGGCATTGATGTAAGGTCCCTCTTCCTTATACCCCTATACATGACTATGAACGATATGATGTGCTATCACTAGAGTAACGTTGTTGTGTTGAATGAAAGGTTATTCTCATAACACACTATATGTATCATCTGAAAGGTTTACACATGTTAATGATTCTAAGGTTGAAAGGATATTCTCACCCTAATGAATCTATGAGCTATTATGATATATGTTGGTTTGAGTGCCTAGTGCATTCTTTCATGAACCAAAACTTAAGTAAAGACTTAATGTAACTTTTAAAGGGAATTATACTTAGCACCGAGTGGATATAGAAAGTGAGGTAAAGACCCTCCCGTTAATGCAACATACCGGGTCATCCAAGGGAGTCTAATGAGATGGAACTCACCCGTTAATGCAATAGGCGGGGTTTCTAGAAGCAATCTCCCTATCCCTTAAGTACGTGCCCACATAGGTCTTTAGCTAATGGATCCACCTAGATAGCTATACATGTAGTTCTACCTTAGGCAAGTAGAACGCCTTCTTTCAGTGTGGGGTTATATGACACCAAATTTCATGTAGCTCACATGGTCTATGACGGTTAAGGCTAATATTCCCTAAAAGATATGTATACGCGCTATGATAAGAACATGGACTCTAATTATGACTTCTTAAGAGGTAGTACTTAGTATGGGTGGTAGTATGGGATGATCTATACATTGCACAAGTGGACTTTCAGAGGGGTTATGGTTAGATTATGTTATGTTATGAAGGCTTATTAATCAAGTACGTATGATAGGTATAAATGTTAAGGTTGACTTTACTTGTTACAAGTTATGATCACGAATGTCTCCTTAATTATGTATGTTGTTGGTAATTTAAATGTGGTGCTTAGCATTTGGTAGGGGGGTGGGACTTCACCTATGCACTGCACTAGTTTAACTTTAGGTTGCTTATATGTTGGTATGAACTTATGTTATGTATGATTATGGTAGCCTAAAAGTCAGACTTGGTGTAGCTAGGATTATGGGATCCTATCTATGCATTGCACAAGTGTAGCTTAGGTTTCCTCATGTGATAGTTCTATTATGTTGATATGACCTTGGTATGTACTTATGCATGTGAACTATGTGTTGTGAATATTGGTGTATGCATTATGTGGTGTAGGAGACTATGCTTGTAAATATGATGATATCATTTATGTTATGATAAATTGTGCTTGGTTTGTCTTATGAACTACATTCTCCAACTATTTCAAAGATAATGTTCAAAAATGTCATGAAGCATGGTTTTAAACAAAATGTCCCTTTTTATGCATGTTTGAAGTATTTTCTTGCATGGCTTTCATACTTAGTACTTTTTGTGCTAACCCCATTCTTCTACATTTTCTATAAGTGTAGGCTTTGGAGATATTGGATTCCATCCTCGGGCTAGGACTCTAGTTGATCAAGAAAAAGAAGATTGGTGAATCCTCATAGTATTCGAGGGCTCAACCACATGTCCTTTATGACTTTCTTTTATGTTTTAGTTTTTGTAAGGGCCATGTCCCTAAGATTACTTATGTATGGGCTGTGTCCCTAAGATTGTATTAAAGAGTTGTTATTCTAATGTTATAGATGGTTTGGGACATAGTGTCATAGTTTCTCTCATTTTATAAAGTCTTCGGTTGTAAAGAAAAGTTTAAAATTTTCCTCAATTTTTTCCTATGCTCTTATTTTCAAGTTATGCTATGAGGCTTGTATGAGACCCCTTTGGGGTCAAGTATGCCGGTAATGACTAGGAGGTGCTCTCGGGTCGTGACAACGTCTTGGCACTACGCAAGTACCAACTCAAGCTTCGTTATTGGAGCTTGCGATAGTATCACTAGGCGACCTCCCTTGTTATCTTGGGTTTAAATGAGATGAAATTAGAGCCATTTGGGTCTCCAACTGCTTGATAGAGATGGAGTGAGAGGCCACCGTCTGGTTGAGAGTCGATACGTCTTCCTTCATTTCCTTTAAAAATTTATCTGACCCTTCAACCTTGTTGAGAATACGTGAGAGCACATCATCAGTACGGCCACCCTCAAAATCTTTAGGCTTGTGACACTCATGGGGAAGAACATACATATCCTTCTCCTCTTTTCTATCCTTCCAAGTGGCGTTACGATCACGCCACTACCTATCACGGTCTCTCCAACCCTCATCTCTGTTCCAACCTTCGTTTCCACCCGGTCTAGGGTAGTTAGCACTATAACCTCCTCCTTGGTTGGCTAGGAAGATTACTTCCTCATTGTACAACGCTTCAAACTTGACCTCATCGGGATTTACATAACCAACATCCACAACATTGACACTTCTAGCACTAGCACCCATGACATTTTTGGCTTAAATGTCATGTTTGATCATCATCTTTGCCATATTTTGGTCCCTCTCGTGATCTTTATCAAGCTGCTCCTTTACCAATTTAAAAGTGAGAGGGGAGACTTGATATTTTGGTCCCTCTCGTGATCTTGTTCATGCCATCAAGGAGTTAGGCTGCTATTACATAAGGTTGTTGAATTAAACCTCCCGAAACAAGTTGATTAGCCATTCCCTTGTTCACCGAATCAAGGCTTCTGTATAAGTACTGCAGCAGGACATTATCAAGCAATCTATGAGTTGGGCATTGTAGGACAAAATTCTTAAACCTTAGCCAACTCTTATTGATTGGCTCACCCTCCAAACGATTGAAGCTTTGAATACACTCCCTAAATGTCATCATCTTCGAAGGAGGGAAAAATTACACTTGGAATGCGGTGATAAGCCCTTCCCTCAAAGTGATAGATTCCCTTGGCACCTCAGCCAACCACTTATATGCTTCTCCCATTAAAGAAAATCGGAACAACTCAACCGGACCGACTTTTGAGATATGTTCTTAAAGGAGAATGGTCCACAAACATCAACAAATTTTTTTATATGCTCATGGGGATCCTCATGAGCCAACCCATCAAAAAAACCCTTCAGTTGTAAGAGCTGCAACATGGCACCAACTCCACCCACTAGATTTGGGTCATTGACATTCAGTTCATTGACATCATTAAGATTTCCGATGTCATCTTGGTGGCCCACTTGGCTACCATTGCTTCCGTTGACGCTCATTTCCTCTGTTTTACAAGCAACACAAAAACCAAAACTAAAAATAAGCAGATTCAACTATGACTAACAAGAATACAATTAAACTTCATCAAAAGAATTTCAAACAACACCACTCCCTGGCAGCGGCACCATTTTGATGTAACGTTTCAATCACACCTCACCTAATTCTAGGTGTTCCAATGATCGTAAATCAGTATAAAACCCAACTAAATGAGTTGGGGTCGAATCTCACAAGGAGCAGTATGTGTTTCAGATTCAATTGGGAAGTATAAAAGCGGTCAAATCAGCCATAAGAATAGAAATTATCGAAAAATACATCATTCAAATTAACGGGTGACACAAATGTTAAATGTGGTTTTCGTTTTGATTAACAACTACAAACAGTCACAAACAATACAAATTAACAATAATGAGACAAGTTCTTGAGATGTGATCGATTATAGGCTAATATAGACATATGGGTAATTGCAACTATTAGTGAATAATTAGATATTAGTGAGTAAGCTTGACTATAAAGGAGGTACTTTTCTCTCGAACAATTATCCTGAATATAGTGATTTCTCTCGAACATCAATAAGCATGCAAATTAAAAGAAGCCCACACCTTAATCCATTCACTCTTTAGAGCTAAATTTGTGGGATTGGGTTTAGGATTTAATCTCTTGAGCCAAACCAAATCAATCAAATACACACAAACCATCAATCAAAAACCTTAGTTCTAAAACCTCTCTCGAGCAAGCCAATAACACAAACATAGAACTGCATTTGCAACTATAATTCTTAAGTTAAACCATAATTAATGATTGAACTCACTTTTAAATAGCATTTAAACTAACAATTAGCAATACCCATAAGCTAAATCATCCCATAATCAAATAATCACACCACAAGAATTGGAGTTTTAGCTAGACAACATAAAAAGGAAAAAACCATTACCAAATTGATTATCCATCAACTGGGTAAGAGTGATTTCATCTTTACAATTCTACAATATGAGGAATCTCAAAGACCCACTTACGATTTCTCAAAAGCAAATTTCTTCAATCCTTCAAAGCTAAGGAAAAGCTCTCCAGACTATTTGATAGATTCAAAAGATAAAAATTAGATAACAGATTGGTTCTCAGATACTAAACAAACTTCTCAAAAACGTATTTATAGTCGCCGAAAATAAGCTATGAAATTTCATTCGGTGAAGTAAGTCGGGCTCACCAAACCACTCGGTGAGCTGCCCTTTGGTCTCTCCCATCACCTTTTCACCTTGGCATTCAGCATCCTCAAGGTCTCTAATTTTGGGCGATCTATCTTAGCTTCACAGAATCATTCAGCGATCCGCCGACTACTCTCTTTCTTTGCCGACTAGGTTCTTTCGTTCGGAGCTCCGCGCACTGATGAGTCCATGATTTGGACTCATTTAGGGTTGTATTTTAATAGATTTAGTGTCCTCAAATGCTTATTTTGTTCCAATAACCGTTGTAAATTCTTGATTTCCAGGTATTTGGATTGAAGAAAAAAGCATAGACACTACTGAGAAAAAAGGAACAAGGCAGCTGAAAGAATGAAGAAAAGAAGGCCTAGTGATCGCCTAACCCATTGGGTGAGTAATCGAATGGCTATGATCTCGCCTAAGAATTTCAAACAACACCACTCCATGGTAGCTCTTAGTGGACCCACTACTTTTGAGGTGACTTCGGGTATTGATGACTGAGACCAGAGTGTTGCACTAGGCACTGATGCCAAGATAGATGGAGCGACTGTTTAGACAGGATTTCTTTTTACCTACCTCTTTATCTTATTTTCCTTGACTTTTGTATATTTTATTGCCTGCATTTCAGGACAAATAGCTTTTATTTTGTGGTAGGGTGAGGCCCACTTTTTGTGATGATTGTTCTGTTTATATATTTGGGTTTTTGAGCTATAAGTCGTGTTTAGCACTATTTTTGTGGATGTTTTAGCTTGTGGCTCCACACTTTAATTGCAAATGATTTTTGGAACTTTCTGAAAAAATTTGTGCCACCTCTTGTGTGTGTTTGAATGTTGTTGTTCTCTTGCAAATTTGAGTATCAGTCTTGATCAATATTGATGACTTGAATAGTGCTCATAATTGAACAAAAATGAAAGTGCAACTATGATGAGGCCAAATGAAATTGCATAGACAATATGTGAACTTTTTGTATCTCCTTGTGACTATCCAATTATCAAATTAAGTCTCTTGTACTTAACATTGCACACTAGCGAAAGTGTGGAGTCTTTATTGACATTGGTGTCAATGCCTTGTGTGATGAGCTTACGGTGAACCATGTGTGATGATACCTAGAGTTTTCCGCGTTGGTCTAATTAACTTATTGATGCAATCTCTTGAAATGATCTTAGGAAACTTTGAAGAGTGGGAAACAATTTCACAGTATACCTTTTTTTGTGGCCAACCTTGTGAGTGTGTGAACTTCGCTTGAACGCCGTTTGAGCCTTAACCTTTTCTTGGAAGAAAATTGATGAAATTTTGATCTTTCTTTATCCATTACCCATAATCCTCATTATTTGTGGTTTGTTCGAATAGCCATCTTAGGCCAAAAGCCTAAGTTGGGGGTGTGATGAAAAGAGAAGGTAATTCAAGAAGTGCAAAGAAGTCCCCTTTGACCCATGGTTTTGAGAAAGATGGAACCTCTCCATAAAAAAAAGAATGAAAAAGAAAAAGTATGAAAAAGTTGTGGAATAAAGTTGTGAAAATGCAAAAACAAATGGGGTGTCCAGTAGTCCATGGAAAGTGAATAATGGGGTGAATTTTGAGCATAAATGAGAATGATGAGGAGAAGGAAAGGAAGAGTTGTCCATAGCACATTTCATGAGGATAGACATCACTGAGCCTAAATGACCATACCTTTACACTCAATCTTGTTACAAGCCTTGAAAAGACCTTTTAGATCTTGAGGGAGCTGAAACAATGGTTGGTTGGAAAATAAGGGCAAACCTATGGGTGAAATCATGCATTGTGTTCATCTTTGTAAGTGTGAGTGTTGAAAGTGATTTCGAAGCTATAAGTTTGTGAACCATTGTGTGAATATGGAACCATTCTTTGTGTGAGGGGATTTGAGTACCTTTGTTGAGCTTGAACTTGCATTTGAAGCAGGGATTGTGGGCTTGAGAATCTTTGGTAATGGTGATTCACAACTTGAATCTTTGAGTGCACAATCGTTCCTTGCATTAGTAAGTTGAGTCTTTTTGTGTGCATTCATGATTTAGTCTTGTGTAGCACTATTAGAGACATCCTTTTTGAACTGTTGAACTTGAGTTTTACTTGAGGACAAGCAAAATTTTAAGTTGGGGTGTTGATGAGTCCATAATTTGGACTTATTTAGGGCTGTATTTTAATAGATTTAGTGTCCTCAAATGATTATTTTGTGCCAATAACTGATGTAAATCCTAGATTTCCAGGTATTTGGATTGAGGAACAAAGAATGGGACACTAATGAGCAAAAAGGAACAAGGCAACTAAGAGAATGAAAACAAGAAGGCCTGGTGATTGCCTAACCCATTGGGCGAGTAACCAAATGGCTATGATCTCGCCTAAAGTTCCAGTATGCCAAGTTCTGAAGGAGAAAATCAAGTCAGCAATAGAATAGAGCAGTCGATGTTTCGCCAAACGGTTCCGCGATGCATTGTTTAATTGGCCAAATTACAGAACGTTAGGATGCTCTAGACCAAAGTAAAAGGCAATGGAATAGACCAAAGGGCGGATCGCCGAGTGGATTGGTAATCCTGACTTATATGCCGAATGGTCCTCCGCAACATATTTTTGGCGACTATAAATACATTTTCAAGCATTATGTTTAGTATCTATAAAGCTATTTTTGACATAATCAGTTTGGGATAGAGCTCTGTGTTTGGAGACAATATTTTCCTGAGTATTGAAGAATTGAAGTTTTCCATTTTTGAGAAATTAGAAGTGGGACTGTGAGATTCTTCAATTTGGACCTTTGTAAAGATGAAATTAATCTTACCTAGTTGATGGAAATACAATTTGATAACTATTTCTATCTTTTTATGATGTCTAGCTAAAATCCAAATTATCGAGGTGTGATTATGTGATTATGGGTTGATTAAGCTAATGGGTATTGTTAATTGACAGTTTAAATGTTGTTTAAAAGTGATGTCAATCAATAATTGTGGTTTAATTTAAAGGGTTGTAGTTGCGAATGCAATTCTACATTGGTGTTTTTGGCATGCTCGAGAGAGAGCTTTTAAAACTAAGATTATTGATTTGATGGTCTGTGGGTATTGGATTGTCATGGGTTCAGCTCGAGAGAGTGAATCCTAAACCATTTTCCATACATTCAACTCGAGAGAGTGAATGGACCAAAGCGTAGGTTATTCTTAATTGCTTCTTGTTGGTGTTCGAGAGAAACCAATTTGATTCGGGGTAAATTGTTCGAGAGAAAGTTTATCCCCTCTAAAGTCTAGCTTATTAACTGATTTACAGCTATTTACTATTAGTTTCAATTACCCATTTGTCTACCTTAGTCTATAATCCAATCACATCCCAAGAGCCCATCTCTTTACTTGTTAATTCGTGTTATTTGTTGTTGTGGTAGTTGATAATTACAATCAAAACCCTCCATATTTGACACTTGTGTCACCCTAAACTTGAAGTATGTTTTTATTCGTAAATGTCTTTAGCTATCATTGACTTGAACATATTTGTACTTGGCTCTTGAATCTTAAGCACATACCACTCCCTGTGGGATTCGACCCCAACTCACTTAGTTGGGTTATATTACTCACTAACGATCGTTGGCACTTAGAATTGGAAGAATTGTCCTGATACATAAAATCACACACTAGAACTTTAGGCAGTCTGATGAGCTACTAGGCAACATGCCGAGTTCTGTTGGCGATCCTCAGGATCGCCCATTTTAGTTCTTCAGCCTATTTTGTTCATTTTTACCTGTTAGTGTCCTTTCTTTGTTCCTCAATCCATATTCCTGAAAATCAAGGATTTAACATCAGTTAATGGCACAAAATAAGCATTTGAGGACACTAAATTTATACAAACAAAGCCCTAAATGAGTCCAAATCGCAGACTCATCACCATGGTTTTCACCATGAGCCGTGAAGTTGCTCTTGAAGGAGAGCTTGATTTGAGCGGTTTTTGGGAGCTCACTGCCTAGGCTACAACAGACCACACCACGATATGTGGTCCCTTCCAGGAGTCGTGGGGGTGGTCATAGTCACTAGGGCAGTGTCTAGGGGAGAATAGACTACTTTGGTCCTCTCCCTTGGCCCTTGCCCACCTCCTTGACCCTTACCCTCTCATTTTAGTCCTAGTTTAGTCTAAATATTTACGGAATGTTACAGTATCTCCCCCTTGGGAACATTTGTCCTTGAATGACGATCTAGACACCTTATAGAATTAAAGACTCAAGACTACCGCCCATCATGCATGAACATCAAAATAATGCACAATTCATAGGAGGAAACATCAATTCCTTGTAAAAACTTAGTCAATGCAACACAAGGGAGTAGGAACTACATCTAACAACCCAATATGTATGAAACTCAATATTTATTATATTCATAGGAGGAACTACCTTCTCCAACTAAAATCATGCCTAACATAACAAAAATGGAGCCAATATGCAATTACTCTCAAAAGCATACTAAAATATGTTCATCAACATATCTCATGAAGTCAAATAGGCAACACATACTAAATTCACAACTCCATGAGGAACATAAATCACGAAAAACTCATTTTTTGACAAAACATGAATTTCACCAAGAACAGGGATAACATAAGGGAATCATGGAAAATGCTCATACAACATACATGACTTCCAAAACACTAAAACATAAGAGGAACTAATTACCTCAAGCTTGAATAGGAGTAAAAGGAAAGATATGGGGATATCGGGACTTCATATCGGCCTCTGCCTCCCAAAAAGCACCTCTACTAAAGGAGTTCTCCATAAAACCTTCACGGAAATTACTTCCTTGTTTCTCAATCTCCTGACTTGCCAGTAAAGGATTTCTACCGAAACCTCTTGATATGAAAGAGTTTCATCATCTCCCTACCCTTCTAAGGGAATAATGGACACCGAATCTCCAATACACATCTTAAGCATGGAAACATGGAATACCGGATGAACCCGAGCCAACTGATTTCACAAATACAACTCCTACCTCTTTATCTTATCTTCTTTGACTTTTGTATATTTTATTGCTAGCATTTCAAGACAAATAGCTTTTATTTTGTAGTGGGGTGAGGCCCACCTTTTGTGATGATTGTTCTGTTTATATATTTGGGTTTTTGAGCTATAAGTTGTGTTTAGTACTATTTTTTGGATGTTTTAGATTTTGGCTCCATACTTTAATTACAAATGATTTTTGGACCTTTCTGAAAAAATTTGTGCCACCTCTTGTGTGTGTTTGAATGTTGTTGTTCTCTTGCAAATTTGAGTATCAGTCTTGATCAATATTGATGACTTGAATAGTGCTCATAATTGAACAAAAATGAATGTGCAACTACGATGAGGCCAAATGAAATTGCATAGACAATATGTGAACTTTTTGTATCTCGTTATGACTATCCAATTATCAAATTGAGTCTCTTGTAATTAACATTGCACACTAGCGAAAGTGTGGAGTCTTTATTGACATTGGTGTCAATGCCTTGTATGATGAGCTTACGGTGAACCATGTGTGATGATACCTGGAATTTTCCGCGTTGGTCTAGTTAACTAATTGATGCAATCTCTAGAAATGATCTTAGGAAACTTTGAAGAGTGGGAAACAATTTCACAGTATACCTTTTTTTGTGGCCAACCTTGTGAGTGTGTGAACTTCGCTTGAACGCCTTTTGAGCCTTAAACTTTTCTTGGAAGAAAATTGATGAAATTTTCACCTTTCTTTATCCATTACCCATAATCCTCATGAATTGTGGTTTATTCGAATAGCCAACTTAGGCCAAAAGCCTAAGTTGGGGGTGTGATGAAAAGAGAAGGTAAATCAAGAAGTGTAAAGAAGTCCCTTTTGACCCATGGTTTTGAGAAAGATGGAACCCCTCCATAAAAAAAAGAATGAAAAAGAAAAAGTATGAAAAAGTTGTTGAATAAAGTTGTGAAAATGCAAAAACAAATGGGGTGTCCAGTAGTCCATGGAAAGTGAATAATGGGATGAATTTTGAGCATAAATGAGAATGATGAGGAGAAGGAAAGAAAGAGTTGGCCATACCACATTTCATGAGGATAGACGTCACTGAGCCTAAATGACCATACCTTTAAACTCAACCTCGTTACAAGCCTTGAAAAGACCTTTTAGATCTTGAGGGAGCTGAAACAATGGTTGGTTGGAAAATAAGGGCAAACCTATGGGTGAAATCACGCATTGTGTTCATCTTTGTGAGTGTGAGTGTTGAAAGTGATTTCGAAGCTATAAGTTTGTGAACCATTGTGTGAATATGGAACCATTCTTTGTGTGAGGGTATTTGAGAACCTTTGTTGAGCTTGAACCTGCATTTGAAGCAGGTATTGTGGGCTTGAGAATCTTTGGTAATGGTGATTCACAACTTGAATCTTTGAGTGCACAATCTATCCTTGCATTAGTAAGTTGAGTCTTTTTGTGTGCATTCATGATTTAGTCTTGTGTAGCACTATTTGAGACATCCTTTTTGAACTGCTGAACTTGAGTTTTACTTGAGGACAAGCAAAATTTTAAGTTGGGGTGTTGATGAGTCCATAATTTGGACTCATTTAGGGCTGTATTTTAATAGATTTAGTGTCCTCAGATGATTATTTTGTGCCAATAACTGATGTAAATCCTTGATTTCCACGTATTTGGATTGAGGAACAAAGAATGGGACACGAATGAGCAAAAAGGAACAAGGCAACTAAGAGAATGAAGAGAAGAAGGCCTAGTGATTGCCTAACCCGTTGGGCGAGTCACCGAATCTCTACAACATTTTAGGCCTACGGCCACACTAATTCTGGACAACACTTGTAAAGTGTTGCCTAAAATATTTTTGGGGACACTTTTAAAGCGTAGCCCAAGTTTTTAACTTTTAGCTTTGATAATATTGGCAACACTTGCAAAGTGTACTCTTTAACGGTATAAGCTACACTTTATAAACGTTGTTATAATATGATATAATTGGCAACAACTATTTACATATATGGCCACACTTCTAAAGTGTCCTATTTTTATAATTGTAAAAACAACACATTACAAGTGTTGCCTTAAAATTATCACTAAAATATTATATTCCCTCCAACATTTTTAACTCTCCCTCCCATTTTTATTGGCCAAAAAAAGTAATTCATAAAACATTAATAGATCTTTTGTTTTCCCCAAATCAGAAAAACACGTTTTACTCTTTCTCTGATGAACTGATTGAAGGACGCACTTTTCTCTGATGAACTGATCGAAGAGCTGAAGCTAAAGTCTGAAGAACTGATCGAAGAGTTGAAGCTAAGTCTCTCTGTCACAGATGAACTGAAGCTAAGTCTCTTTGTCACGCTTTTCTCTCAGATTTCTCGCTGAAGAACACGATGAGGAACATGATTTCCGTCATAATTCTCACTGAAGAACACGATTTTGTTGGTATAGGGTTTATCAGGTACGAAATTCTATCTTTGAAAGTCTAAATTTTAGCTTTAGGGTTTTGATATTCTTGTGTTTTTTATACGATTTTTGGGTGTCTAGCTCGCATTTTAGCTTCATCAGTTGATTCTTTGCCCTTTATGTTCTACATGTGAAGGTTAAATGATGTTTTTCCAACTTCCCTGCTTTATATCTGATTCAACTTGCCTGCTTTATATCTAATTTCAACTTTAGCCTTAAAATCTTATTCAACTTGCCTGCTTTAGATCGTGTTAACAGTTTGTCTACCTAATTTTAGAACTTGGAAATTAAACTGAATAGCTATAAGGTCTTGTTAGTCAAATCATATCAATTTCACTCTAAAAAGTCATTAGTTTTTGAAAGCGAAGCAGAATCGTCGTGCAAGCCATTGTCTTGTTTTAGAACCTTGTGTCTGCAGGTTATAGAGTAAATTTCACTTTGTCTTGGAATGATATCATGTTGAGTAGATAGGTCTACATAATGTTAAGCTAATTGATATCTGATGATATTTGTGTATGTATTATTCTATGGCAGATGGATCTGATAGCTAAGTTAATCAATCCATATATCATGGAGTACAAGGATGCTGGGGTCGAGAAGGTATTATGTTATTCAGTTTCTAGAACAGGATTTGGAACTAAAATGATTATCATGTACTTGAGAAAAATTCTATATCGTGTTGCCTCAAAACCAGATTGACTTTGTTTTTCTTTCAGGGGAACTGGATATGCTAGCCTTGCTAGCATTTTAATACTTATTGACATATTGTGAAGGTGGAGATATATGAGTGGTTATCCTAGCCTTGCTAGCATTTTTATACTTATTCACATATGAATTTTACGTTTCTCCCAAAAGATGGTCAAAACATATTTGTAGACTGAACTAACTTATGATGCTTTTATATGATGAATCTTTAGAAACCTTTTCCGAAATTACTAGGTTGAAAGCGATAAGATCATGGGAATGTTTTATGGTGTAATATGAAGATAATGACTTTTTTTGTTTTTTTGGGTGATCAGGGCAAAGATCATAAGGAAGTCTAGAGGAGATCTCTTCCCAGAAGAGGTAGTTTAGATACAACTTCCATCATAATGGGTTCTCATACTGAGTGGTTCACTTAAAGTTTATGTGTTCATCAACTTTTTCCACTGCAGAAACTCTGCAAATGGCTGACTCAACTATTACTGGCGGTAGTCTGCACTCCAACCGTGTTCTACACAGAGACGTGAAGGTATAAATAGGCCCTGATTTATTAATGAGCTTTCCTTGTATGACCTATTTTAACATGAAGTACTTCGATTTATTTCAGTTATCTAACATTTTTGTCACAAAGCACAATGACATCCGACCAGGTAAGAATGACAACCAAGTGCATGATAGCACCCTCCTTGCTTCTATATTATATGTGAATCAAATATGTTTACTTTTTTTACACATGTGATTTTGGATTCGCAAACCTTCTCGATAGATATGGCCTTGCTTCCTCAGTACGAGTTCTCTGCATATTCATGAATTTTTTATATTTTTTTCGGTAAAGACAATTTAAGTCGTATTTTTTCCATGATCTATTTTCGCTATTACATTTGAATTAGTTGTGAACTTCTACTATGTGATTGGTAGAAATTTATATTAAAGGAAGTTCACAACCTTAAAATCCTAGATACACCACTGACCATAGTGCAATCCAAATTCAAGTTAAGGGTTGATTCCTCCAAAATCCTAGAAAGAATCTAACTAGTAACTAGTCCCTCATGTAGATGGAAATGGTGTTGTGTGTGGAAATTCACTGTCATTTCGGTAATATTCTGATACATTTCTCCTGATTTTGCCTTCACTTTGTTCTTTTCCTTAATCGTTGTGTGTCAAGATTTGGCAAGTTTATGATGCTGTTATAATCAGGGAGAGAATTTATTAATTCCATCTTTTATACTTGTGTTTCGCAGGCCTTTGTATGAAATAATGATTTCAACACTTGACAAGCCCACGCTCCTCTTTCGGGTAAGCCTTATCTATGTCAACGTTATATCTCTTTCAAGAATCTCTCTGTACTCTCACAGAATGAAGTTATATATCCTGATTCTCCAGAATTTTACTATTTCAAGTAAAGAAGAAAATTTGGAGTTCATGTTATCTGGTGGAAGTAAGAGCAGAAGCTTGCTGGCAAATATTTTTGCATTGTATCTACTTTCTGCTGATTGTCACTGTTTGTAATTTTGTGGCTGTAGATTTCACACTGGATATGCACCTTAAGTAATTGCAATCTACCCGGCTGTCACTAAGTTAAGAGTATGCAGCTGTTAGTTATTTAGCTTTAAAAGATTATCCTGCATTCTTTTGTATTTATTACTAATGTTTCACCCCAAGAAAGTATGTTGTTTTCATGGGTATGCTTTTCTAACCATTAATTAAGTGCTGGTTAGGCTAGCGGCATACTGCTAATATTGGACCATCTTCTTCAAAAACTTCATGCTTGTGGACATAGGGTTCTTCTTTTCTCTCAGATGACTCAAACACTTGATATACTGTAGGTAAATATTTCTAATCTGATATGAGGAAGTATTCTTATGAGCGTCTTGATGGTTCAATTCGTGCGGAAGAGCACTTTGCTGCAATCAGGAGCTTTAGTCATAATAGATCAAAGTTTGAAGCTGAACAAAATGCAGCGTTTGTTTTCTTGATTTCAACAAGAGCTGGTGGAGTTGGGTTGAATCTTGTGGCTATTGATGCAGTGAGTGACAACTACTGACTGAACTTTTATTATCGGATTGGTTTAAGATTATATACTCGGGTTAGCCCTTTACTTCTTTCGAATATATATCGTACAAGTAAAGAGTGTTCATTCATCAATGTTTTCTCCTCTTGATATATGGAAAGAGGTGATAGAGACACTTGGATCATACGCGGAAGCGAAATTGTAATGCACAGGTAGAATATCTAATAGTTCAAGTTCAAACTTGAACTGGTTCAATGCTTGATCTCAAATTTGTTAAAGAATATTATCTTCATTCATGGATATTGATGCGCTTCTCTTTTCCTGGTCGTTATCATTGAGACGTTTAACTCATGAGTTATGCCATCAAGGAAAAAAATGTTGATAGCTCATATTTGTTGACAACATGCATCACAGTGATGCCAGTTGATACCTACTGGATGATAGGTGGAGCATGTGTTAGGAAGTAATAATTTTTCTGGACCTGGCAATGCTTAATGGTGCAGTTCTTGCAAGTGATTGGGATACTTTACTTTAACTCTTGTCTTAAGTTCGATTTCAATGGCACAAAATAGTCATTCCTGTTCCTTTTGGCCACTGCATAGTGGTGTTAGTAACATATGGTTGTGTCTTGTTTTGATTGGACATCCATTTCTTTCATCTCTTTGACAAGTTGTGGTGGTGTAGGTCATATTTTACGAGCAAGATTGGAATCCTCAGGTAGACAAGCAGACCTTGCAGCGTGCTCACCATTTCTGGAGCTGTTCATTTTGTTTACGGGGACTGCACCCGTCCTACTAAAGTGTCTCCATCAGAGCCGACCATCATATTCAGGTGTATATGAAACACTTATCTTTTTGGGTCAAGCTTGTGATGTTTGTCACAACTTTTATAGAAAGTATTTTTACTACTATTTTAATTGCACACGCATGTTAAGTTTTCCATTATTGGGTTGGATATGTTTGAGTACTAAAATTATTAATTTTGATATAAACAGAGGACACTTGCATTTGATAATTTCTTAAAACCACTCAAGCTTGGAGTTTAGTAATATTTTGCACACATAAGTTTGCAGCTCAACTAGTTGATTACCTCATGCTACATATGTGGATGAGTCAATCATGCTAATCAATTTGAAAGCATAGAATGTTTGTTTATCTCGACTTATCAATTAGGAGCCTTTGTAGATATCCTTATTGACAGAGAATGAAAAGAAATGATAGGTTCCACATAGGCTGCCGGATTGGTGGCTTCTATGACCTGCACTACACCTAGTATGAGCTACTACCAAATTTTCAAAATGAGAAAAAAATATCTTAACATACACTCGTTCTGCACTTTCCTTCTTTTTGCCTGTACTCTTCTCCCCCGCTCCACTTAGTCTTGTCAAATTTCTTTTATTGGTCCTATGCTATACCTTTAATTAATTCTCTTGTTATATTGCCATGCGATCATTGTAATGTAGAGGATCTAGCTAAGGGCAGTGATTCACCTCATGCTCCTCAATGGGTAGCTATGGCTGTTGTGCAGTCATACAATCCTAGGCGCATTTCAAATCTTATTATTATTATCATCGTCATAGAATGCTATAAAATAACCATGTTCTTCAAGGGCATGTCGAACCAACTAATATGTTCCCGCATATAGGTATGTAAAAACAGTTCATCTCATTTCTGCAGTGCTTGCATATCATTCTATAAATGGTCGTTACTTCGCTAGCAAATAGGTGTTTTGAATTCCATTTAAATTAATGGTTTGCTGTTCAAATGAGATATGCATTTTGATTCATCTTGTTCCTCATTTTCCAATGCTCTCATAGGATGATTAACCATTACTAGTGTCGAGTGTGAATTTTTTTCTAACATTTAATTTTCTTTTGAATGTGTATGAAGATGCAGGTGATCAAATTTGAATAATGGCCCCAGGTCAACTCAATATATTGGAGTGAACGATACTATTTTTGAACTACTATTATATATATGTTTGAATACATTGTGAAATTTATTGCTAGTACACCTCTTTAAAATATTTCTTTTTTAAGTATGTAGTACAAGACATGTTTTTCGAAGTTTATTGTAAATCAATATATTGAACTATTTATTAGCTAATTTGATGTTTGAGATCATTTATATTATACAATTATGTGATTAGTGAATCTATCCAAACCAAAATTATTATTTTTCAATTAGAAATTGTGGCTATAAAAATTCTAGACAACGTTGCCACACTTTAAAAGTGTGGCTAGAGGGATGTCAATTGTGTGGCTTATTGATTATAAAATGTAGTATGTACATTTGAAAAAGCTACACTTTATAAGTGTTGTTGTTGAAGAGGTATAAAAAGCTACACTTTTAAAGTGTGGCCAATAACAAAGCAAAGGCCACGCTAGAAAGTGTAGTTTTATCAAATAAAAGTGTTGCCAATGAGATGCTAAAAAGCGTGGCCTTTGTACCTCTTCGGCCACGCTTTTTAAGTGTGGTTGCTACGGTAACACTTGAAAAGTGTTGCCTAAGGTCAAAGGTTACACCTCTTTAGGCCACCCCCAAAAAAGTGTTGCCTAAAGTTGAAAAGTGTTGCCTTTTATTAAAGGCCACACTTTTTGCTCGTTTAGGCCACACTTTACGAGTGTGGTTGAAAGCCTAAAATGGTGTAGTGAATGGCTGTGATCTCACCTAAAGTTCCAATATGCCATGCTCTGAAGGAGAAAATGAAGTCGGCAATAGAATGGAGCAGTCTGCGTTTCGCCAAACAGTTCTGCGATGCATTGTTAAATTGGCCAAATTACAGAACATTAGGATGCTCTAGACCAAAGTAAAAGGCAATGGAATTGACCAAAGGGCGGATCGCCGAGTGGATCGGTGATCCCGACTTACTACGCCGAATGGTCCTCCGCAACATATTTTTGGCGACTATAAATACATTTTCAAGCATTATGTTTAGTATCTATAGAGCTATTTTTGACATAATCAGTTTGATAGAACTCTGAGTTTGGAGACAATATTATCCTGAGCATTGAAGAATTGAAGTTTTCCATTTTTGAGAAATTGGAAGTGGGTCTTTGAGATTCTTCAATTTGGAACTTTGTACAGACGAAATTAATCTTACCTAGTTGATGGAAATACAATTTTATAACTATTTCTATCTTTTTATGATGTCTAGCTAAAATCCAAATTATCGGGGTGTGATTATGTGATTATGGGTTGATTAAGCTAATGGGTATTGTTAATTGATAGTTTAAATGTTGTTTAAAAGTGATGTCAATCAGTAATTGTGGTTTAATTTAAAGGGTTGTAGATGCGAATGCAATTCTACATTGGTGTTTTTGGCTTGCTCGAGAGAGAGCTTTTAAAACTAAGATTACTGATTTGATGGTCTGTGGGTATTGGATTGTCATGGGTTCAGCTCGAGAGAGTGAATCCTAAACCATTTTCCATACATTCAACTCGAGAGAGTGAATGGACTAAAGCGTAGGTTATTCTTGATTGCTTCTTGTTGGTGTTCGAGAGAAACCAATTTGATTCGGGGTAAATTGTTCGAGAGAAAGTTTATCCCCTTTAAAGTCTAGCTTATTCACTGATTTACAGCTATTTACTATTAGTTTCAATTACCCATTTGTCTACCTTAGTCTATAATCCAATCACATACCAAGAACCCATCTCTTTACTTGTTAATTTGTGTTATTTGTTGTTGTGGTAGTTGATAATTACAATCAAAACCCTCCATATTCGACACTTGTGTCACCCTAAACTTGAAGTATGTTTTTATTCGTAAATGTCTTTACCTATCATTGACTTGAACATATTTGTACTTGGCTCTTGAATCTTAAGCACATACCACTCCCTGTGGGATTCGACCCCAACTCACTTAGTTGGGTAATATTACTCACTAACGATCGTTGGCACTTAGAATTGGAAGAATTGTCCTGATACATGAAATCACACACTAGAACTTTAGGCAGTCTGATGAGCCACTAGGCAACACGCCGAGTGCTCTTGGCGATCCTCAGGATCGCCCATCTTTAGTTCTTCAGCCTATTTTGTTCCTTTTTGCCTGTTAGTGTCGTTTCTTTGTTCCTCAATCCATTTTCCTGAAAATCAAGGATTTAACATCAGTTAATGGCACAAAATAAAAATTTGAGGAAACTAAATCTATACAAACAAAGCCCTAAATAAGTCCAAATCGCAGACTCATCACTATGATTTTCACCATGAGCCGTGAAGTGGCTCTTGAAGTAGAGCCTGATTTGAGCGGTTTTTGGGAGCTCACTGCCTAGGCTACAACAGACCACACCACGATCTGTGGTCCTTAGCAGGAGTCGTGGGGGTGGTCGTAGTCACTAGGGCAGTGTCTAGGGGAGAATAGACTGCTTTGGTCCTCTCCCTTGGCCCTTTCCCACCTCCTTGACTCTTACCCTCTCATTTTAGTCCTAGTTTAGTCTAAAAATTTACGGAATGTTACAATATCTCCCCCTTGGGAACATTCGTCCTTGAATGACGATCTAGACACCTTACAGAATTAAAGACTCAAGACTAGCAGCCTATCATGCATGAACATTAAAATAATGCACAATTCATAGGAGGAAACATCAATTCCTTGTCAAAACTTAGTCAATGTAACACAAGGGAGTAGGAACTACATCTAACAACCCAATATGCATGAAACTCAATATTTATTATATTCATAGGAGGAACTACATTCTCCAATTAAAATCATGCCTAACACAACAAAAATGGAGCCAATATGCAATTACTCTCAAAAGCATACTAAAGCATGTTCATCAACACATCTCATGAAGTCAAATAGACAACACATACTAAATGCACAACTCCATGAGGAACATAAATCATGAAAAACTCATTTTTTGACAAAACATGAATTTCACCAAGAACAGGGATAACATAAGGGAATCATGGAAAATGCTTATACAACATACATGACTTCCAAAACACTAAAACATAAGAGGAACTAATTACCTCAAGCTTGAATAGGAGTAAAAGGAAAGATATGGGGATATCGGGACTTCATATCGGCCTCTGCCTCCCAAAAACACCTCAACTAAAGGAGTTCTCCATAAAACATTCACGGAAACTACTTCCTTGTTTTTCAATCTCCTGACTTGCCAGTCAAGGATTTCTACCGAAACCTTTTGATATGAAAGACTTTCGTCATCTCCCAACCCTTCTAAGGTAATAATGGACACCGAATCTCCAATACACTTGTTGGAAACATGGAATACTGGATGAACCGGAGCCAACTCATTTTGCAAATCCAACTCATAGGCAACTTTCCCAATACGCCTCAAATTATGATATGGGCCTACATATCGGGGACTAAGTTTCCCTTTCTTACCAAACCTCATCACACACTTAATGGGTGAGATTTTCAAAAAGACCCAATCACCAACTTCAAATTCTATGTCCCTTCTCCTCACATCGGCATAAGACTTTTACCTACTTTGAGCCATTCTCAACCTCTCTCTAATGAGCCGAACCTTCTCAATAGCTTCATAAACTGATTCTGGACCAATGAGAGCTATCTAACCTACTTCAAACCAACCAAACGGAGACCTACATCTCCTACCATAGAAGGCTTTAAAAGAGGCCATACCGATACTTAAGTGGTGACTATTTTTGTAGTCAAATTCTATTAATGGTAATTGGTCATCTCAATTACCTTTGAAATCTATTACACACTCCCTCAACACGTCTTCTAAAGTTTGAATGGTGCATTTTGCTTGACTATCCATTTGAGGGTGGAAAGCGGTGCTAAGCTTCACCATAGTGCCAAGCCCTTGGTGGAATGAATTCCAAAAGTGTGAAGTAAATTGAATACCCCGATCCGAAATGATGGATAAAGGAACCCCATGTAACTTCACTATCTCCCTTAAGTATAAATTGGCATAGTCTTCCGCCGAATGAGAAACCTTGATGGGGATAAAGTGGCTGATTTTTTCATCTATCCACAATGACCCAAATAGAAACATATTATCTTCGAGTACGAGGCAAACCCATAACAACATCCATATTCACCTCTTCCCACTTCAACGAGGGAATCAGTATATCTTGCAAAAGGCCTCCCGGCCTTTGGTGCCCAACCTTAACTTGTTGACAATTGGAACATTTGGCCACAAATCCCGCAATATCCCTTTTTATATCGTTCCACCAATAGACTTCCCGTAGATCACGGTACATCTTAGTGGCTCTGAGATGAATAGAATACCTAGAACTATGAGCCTCTTCTAACATTCGATCCCTAAAACCATCAACATGCAGAACATATAACCGACCTTGGTACCTAAGTACCCCATCTCCCTCTTAGGGGAAAGCCTCAATGGACTTCTTGAGTACCGATTCTTTCAAATCAACTAATATAGGATCAAGGTCTTATTTAGACTTCACATCTACCACAAAGGACGATTTGGAGCCATTATGAATCATGAAACCACCTTTAGTGGAATCTACTAGTTGGACACCTAGCCGGGCCAATCTATGCACCTCATGGACTAACTCTTTCTTTACATATTCTATATGTGCCACACTACCCATGGACAATCTACAAAGTGCATGAGCTACTACATTAGCTTTGCCGGGGTGGTAAAGGACACTCATGTCGAAATCCTTCAAGAGTTCTAACCACCTTCTTTGTCGAAGATTCAAGTGTTTTTGACTAAACACATATTGAAGAATCTTGTGATCGGTGAAGATATCCACATGGACCCCGTATAGGTAATGCCTCCATATTTTCAAAACAAACACCACCGCCGCTAATTCAAGATCATGGGTCGGATAATTCTTTTGATTCACCTTAAGTTGCCTTGAAGCATAGGAAATCACCTTACAATGTTGCATGACCACACATCCCAACCCAACTCTAGAGGCGTCACAATAAAAAACGAAACCATATGTACCCTCCGGTAAGGTCAACACCGGAGCGGATGTAAGTCTATCCTTCAACTCTTGGAAGATTTTCTCACAAACCTCTGACCACTCAAATATAGCCTTCTTTTGAGTCAAAGCTATCAACGGAGAAGCAATAGAGGAAAACCCTTCAAAAAACCTTATATAGTTACCGGCCAAACCCAAAAAGCTCCTAATATCGGAAGGAATTAAAGGTCTAGGTCAACTCTTGACCGCATCCATATTCTTAGGATCTACTTCAATACCCTTGCTTGACACAATATGCCCAAGGAAAGCTATGGATATTAACCAAAACTCACATTTACTAAACTTTACAAATAGTTGGTGGCCTTTTAGTATTTTCAACACAACCCTCAAATGGTCAATACGTTCATCCTCACTCCTAGAATATATCAAAATATCATCGATAAACAAAATCACAAAAATGTTGAGCTATTGTCTAAACAGCCTGTTAATCAATTCCATAAATGCCGCCAGAGCATTCTTCAACCCAAATGACATCACCCAAAATCATAGTGACCATATCGGGTTCTAAATGTCGGCTTAGGAATATCAACCCTTCTCACCCTTAGTTGGTAATAACCCAAACGAAGGTCAATTTTGGAGAAATAGATAGCCCCTTGAAGTTGATCAAAGAAGTCGTCAATTCTTGGAAGCGAATACTTATTCTTAATGGTAACTTTGTTCAATTAGCGATAATCAATACACATTCTAAGAGACCTATCCTTCTTTCTCACAAACAACACCGGAGTACCCAATGGAGAGATACTCGGTCGGATGAAGCCCTTATCTCATAAATCCCAAAGGTTCTCTTTTAACTCGGCCGGAGCCATTCTATAAGGAGGAATGGAAATAGGTTGAGTATCTGGTAAAAGATCAATCCCAAAATCTATTTCCCGCTCAAGAGGAATACAGTGCAAGTTATCGGGGAAGACTTCTGAAAACTCAATCACTATCAGAACCGATTCTAGAGAAGGGGTTTCAGACTCAACATCCATTACCCTAACAAGATGGTAGATACACCCTTTGGAGATCATTTTCCTAGCTTGAAGGCAAGAAACAAATTGACCTCTAGGAATATAATTTCCCCTCTTCCATTCTAAAATAGGCTCATTTGGAAATTTGAATTTAACCACCTGAGTCCTACAATCTATAGAGGCATAACATGCATGCAACCAAGCCATACCAAAAATCACATCAAAATATTGCATGTCTAACTCTACCGAATCCACCAAGGTAACTTTATGAGACAAAGAAATGGGACAACTTTTATAGACTTCTTTTGCCACAACCGAGTCACCAACCGGGGTAGAAATAAAAAAAGGTTCTACTAACACTTCGGGGAATATTTCAAATTTCATTGTCACAAAAGGTGTAACAAAGGACAAAGTGGCACCGGGATCTAACAAGAAATATACATCAATATAGAAGACTTTTAACATACCGGTCACAACATCCGGGGAGTTCTCTTGGTCACCTTAGGATTGAAGAGCATAAAAATGGTTTTGCTTTTGGGGATTGGAGTTTGAACTGCTTGGAGGAGCTTGCTTGCCCTCATTTCTTGCCGCAAGTACTGGACAATCTCTCATATTGTGGCCACTCTTTCCACAACCATAGTACCCATCTGAGCCACCTAAGCATTTTCCTTCATGTTTTCTACCATACTTTGCACATTTAGGCCTAACAACATAAGAATAACCACTATTACCTCCTTGAGGTTTAGGGTTGGAAACCCTATCCTTATCGACCCGTGAAGCACTAGAGGATCCTTGATTGGAGTACATTTTCTTTAACCTTTGTCGACCTTGCCCATTAGACTTAACATAGAGGAAATTCCCAACACCGGTTCTAGTTCTCTTCACCTCCCTATTCTTGTCTTGGAGTTTCTCATCCTCCATTTGTTGAGCATATACCATAAGATGGGATATATCCATATTATCCGCCAAAGCATGGTCCAACATTTGCAAAGCCGACCTAAACTCCTCATTTGACATAGTCGAAGGATCAACCAGAGCTTGGTTAACTTGAGGAGCTTGATTACCTTGAGGAAATCCTTGATTCACATTCTCCTCCTACACCCTTCTAGCATTGACCCTTCGTGTATTCATATCCTAAAGACACAAGAGAAGGATTAGGAGACGGACTTTTATAGAATCAAACTCTAAGGCACGACTCAAGAATAATGAAAGAAGTGACATTTCCTAAACATCTTATAGCCTCTCATTCATAAATGTGGCACGCTTCACACTCATGAACAAGACTCTACTAGACGTGGCTTATTAGAAATCATCCTAGAATCATTCTAAACCTTGTGCTTTAATTACCAAGTTTGTCACGACACAAGGCTACCCCCTAGATGTAACATGGAACATAGGACCTCGAAAGGAACCATGTAAGACACTTAGCATATCATAACATAAGTAAAGAACAATAAATAGTAAAAACACATTTCATGTCTTAAAATTTGTAATAAAAGCAAAGTGGAAGTCCATACTTGTCTCATAAAGCCATCTATTACAATAGAAGTCTCAAATAGGGTCACAACCCTTAAAAACATAGTTCTCAAATAAAAGTACAATAAACGAAACTAGAAAGTCATCATTCATCCTCGAACCATGAGGACTCACCAATAAGAAAGGAGAATAGTCTATCCAAGCTTTGAACAAGAAGGAGATCACCTCAAGAACCGGGACCTACACTTATAAAAAATGTAGAAGAAATATGGGTTAGCACAAAAGTGCACTAAGTATGATGGTCATGCACAAAATCCTTGAAAACATGCTAAAAGGGACATTTTAGTTGAATGCATGACATTTACTAGTCTTAATCATCACTTTGGAGATAAGGTACAACAAAGCACAATTCATAAGCATAAATAACTCATATGCCAAATATCATAATAAGAACTTACCACAAGTACCGTCAAAGCCTTTTTGTGCAATGCATGAATCAAATCCTATAATCCTACTCATACTAAGTAATGCTTCTTAAGTAACTATGTATCATTTTTCATCTTCTTGTTCATTCTAACATAAAAGGGAGATTAGCTTTAACCGACATAGACAATGTGAGTTAACATGGAATCCGGTGTCTACCCCACACCGAAAAGGGGTTGTTCTACTAGCTTAAGGTAGAACCATACACTTAGCTTAGGTGGATCAACAAGTTGTAGACATATGAGGGCACATGAACAAGAATGTTTCAAAGAAGCTTCATCATATACTAAGCGTCAATGATCATTAGATAGTAATATAACCCAACAAAGTGAGTTGGGGTCGAGTCTCAAGGGAGTGGTACGTACTCGAGATTCAATAGAAAAGCATGAATATGCTCAAATCAGTCATAGCTACAAACATTTACGAATAAAAGCATGGTTTAAGCTAGGGGTGACACAAATGTCAAATATCAAGAGGGTTTGGTTTCAACTATTGCTACAACAGCAAATAACACAAAAATAGCAAGTATAGATACGGGTTCTTGGGATGTAATTGGATTACGGGCTAAGGTAGACAACTGGGTGATTGCAATCAATAGTGAATAGCTGTAAATCAGTGAATAAGCTAGACTTTAGTGGGGATAAACTTTCTCTCGAACAATTTACCCTGAATCAAATTTGTTTCTCTCGAGCAGCAATAAACAACAATTAAGAACAACCTTCACTTTAGTCCATTCACTCTCTCGAGCTGAATGTGTGGAAAATGGTTTAGGATTCACTCTCTCGAGCAGAACCCATGACAACCTCATACCCACACACTATCATATCAATAATCTTGGTTTTAAAACCTCTCTCTTGAGCAAGCCAAAAACACGAAGGTAGAGTTGCATTTGCAACTACAACCCTTTAGAGTAAGCCACAATTATTGAATGAAATCACTTTTAAACAACATTTACACTATCAATTAACAATACCCAGTAGATAAATCAACCGATAATCACATAATCACACCCTAAGAATTGGGGTTTAGCTAGACATCATAAAAAGGTAAAAATCGTTACCAAATTGTGTTTCCATTAACTGGGTAAGATTAATATTGTCTTTACAATGGTATAAGATGAAGAATCTTCAATACCTACGTCTAATTTCTCAGAAATGGAAATCTTCAAATCTTCAAAGCTAAGGAAATATTGTCTCAAAACTTAGTTTTAAGCTCTCTACTTTAAAACTAAACAAAATCAATGATATATTGAAAATCTGATTCGAAATCTCCTCCATACTAAGAATTTAAAAATATATTTATAGTCACCAAAAATGTGTTGCGAAGGACCATTCAGCGCAATAAGTTGGGATCGCCAATCCACTCAGTGATCTGCCTTTTGGTTAGTTCCATCGCATTTTTGCTTTGACCTTCAACAACTTACAGTTCTGTAACTTTGGGCGATATAGCACTACATCAGGGAACCGTTCAGTGACTCGCCGAATTGATTTTCTCCTCCAGGGCTTGGCACACTCAAACATTAGGCGAGACCATGGCCATTCAGCGGTTCGCCCAATGTTTTAGGCGATCCTCAAGTCTTCTTTTCTTCGTTCTTTCAGCTGCCTTGTTCCTTTTTGCTCATTAGTGTCCATGCTTTGTTCCTCAATCCAAATACCTAAAAATCAAAGATTTACATCAGCTATTAGCACAAAATATGCATTTGAGGATACTAAATCTATTAAAATAAAGCCCTAAATGAGTCCAAATAGTGGACTCATCGACACTCCCAACTTAAAATTTTGCTTGTCGTCAGTAAAACTAAAGTTCAGCAGTTCAAAATGGATGTTTGAAACAGTGCTACACAAGACTCAATCATGAATGCACACAAAAATACTCAACTAACTCATGCAAGGATCAATTGTGCACTCAAAGATTCAAGTTATGACTCACCATTACTAAAGAATCTCAAGCTCACAGTACTTTCTTCAAATGCAATTTCAAGCTCAACAAAGGTACTCAAATGCCCTCACATAAAGAATGATTCCATATTCACACACAATGGTTCAACAATTTAAAGCTCTGAAATCAAATGCAACGCTCACACTCACAAAGATGAACACAATGCATGACTTCACCCATAGGTTTACCCTTATTTTTCCAATCGACACTTGTTTCAGCTCACTCAAGATCAAAAAGGTCTTTTCAAGGCTTGTAATGGAGCAAAGTGCAAAGGTATGGTCATTTAGGCTCAATGACTGTAATCCTCATGAAATGTGGTGTGAACAATACTTTCTTTACTTTTCTTCATCATTTTCATTCGTGCTCAGAAGTCACCCCATTATTAACTTTCCATGGACTGTTGGAAACCCCCATTTCTTTTTGCATTTTCTCAACTTTATTCCACAGCTTTTTCATTCTTTTTCTTTTTTTTCATTCTTTTCTTATTTTTCTCTCTTTTCTATGGATGGGTTCCATTTTACTCAAAACCATGGGTTAAATGGGACTTTCTTACAGTTCTTAATTTATCTTCTCTCTTCACGACACACCCAACTTTGGATTTTGGCCTAAGTGGGCTATTCAAACAAACCACAAATCATGGAGATTATCGGTAATGGAACAAGAAAGGTCACAATTTTATCAAGTTTCTTCCAAGAAAAGGCTAAGGCTCAAAGGGTGTTCAAGCGGAGTTCACACACTCACATAGTAGGCCACAAAAAGAGGTATAATGTCAAATTGTTTCACACTCTTCAAAGTTGCCTAAGATCATATCAAGAGATTGCATCTCTTAGTCAACCAGACCAACGGGGCAAATTCTAGGTGTCATCACACATGGTTCACGGTAAGCTCATCACACAAGGCATAGACACCAATGTCAAACAAGACTCCACACTTCTGCTAGTGTGCAATGTTCATCACAAGAGACTCAATTCAATACTTGGTTAGTCACAACGAGGTGCAAAAAGTTCACATATTTTCTACGCAACTTGATATGGCCTCATCGTAGCTGCACATTCATTTTTGTTTGATTATGAGCACTATTCAAATCATCGGTATTGATCAAACCCGATACTCAAATTTGCAAGAGAACAACCACATTTAACAAAAACAAGAGGTGGCACAATTTTTTCGAAAGGGTAAAAAATAACTTACAATTAAAAACACGGAGCCATAAGCTCAATCATCCACAAAAATAGTGTAACAGACAATTATAACTTAAAACCCAATATATAAAAAAAACAAAAGAGTCACAAAAGGTGGGCCTCACCCCACCACAAATAAAAATCATTTGTCCTCAAATGTAATCAAAATAATATCCAAAAGTTAAATAAAAGTAAGACATAGAGGGAGGTAAAGAAGGGATCCTATCTAAATAGTCGCTCCATCTGTCTGGGCATTAGTGCCCGGTGCATCACTCTGAACTTAGGCATCCGTGCTCGGAGTCACCTCAGAAGGAGTTGTAGCTGCACTAGGGTCAACCAAGGGTGTATCCACCAAAGAGGTCTGCACATCGGTATCGATCATGGCCTCCTCAGTCTCTGTAAGTCTCTCATACGAAACCTCCGCAGCCACCTCAAGAATCTCTTCATCTGTCTCTGCCTCAGACTCGGGATAAGTTGTCTCCTCAACTTTAACCTCATCTTCGGTGGTAACTGGAGGCATATCTGGTACATCTAGGATCTCCACCGTTCCGAAGATCATGGACAAGTCGGTGGACTTCAACTAATCCACATCACTCCTCAACACATCAATAGTGACCTTTAAAGCAGTCACCTCCTCCTTGGCCCTTTTGCCACGTTCACACACTGCTATCGTAACTGCAAGCGTATCAATGGTAGCACTAAATGGTGTAACAACTTCAGCCAGGGCAGTCTGAATCATGCCCAAAATGGAGGCCTCGAGTCTAGCAGCATGACGTAGGCAGAGTGGGCAAGCTGCTCCATCCAGAGTAATGCAGTTTGAGTGAGCGGGGTCTGGGAAACAGTAGCATCAGCAGGTCTAGGAGGCAGTGCAGTAACAGATGAACTTGGAGTGTCAGAAGGAATAGTAGTAAAAGTACCTAAAGGCCCCGGGGGCCGGAGTAGGAAAATATTCCTCTGCAGGTAGTGAATATGTGTATATAACCAGGAAAGAATCCACCGGGGCTTCATTCTTCTTCTTCTCCGCATCATCTTTCAAATACTCTGCCTCGATCCTCCAGATATCGATAGAGGATGTGGGAATCACTTCCACATATTTCGTTGCATCTCTAGGAACTCGATCCCATCTGCAAAGCTCGGTGATCAACACCGGAAAGAAGAGGAAAGTCTGGCGCTGCTTGGCCCTCATGGCCATCTCCTACCCAACGATCATCCCCAAATTAATTCACTCCCGTGCAATGATCGTGCCAATAAAATCCGTCTTTCAGTGGCGAAGGACAGATTCGTTCTGGGATGGCATCACAGTACTGCTGATAAAGCCAAAACAGTACGTAGCAGCTACATGTAGGTTCCTCTTTTCTATTGGGACCCCTGCCTCTAACCACCTTGGATGCAATCACATATGAAAGGAGCAAGCCAACTTTTTATTATCTTAAAAGACGTAGTCTTCATCCTGTACTGTTGATCGTCATTAATGTTGTTAGGGCACCCCAAAACTTTATTTATAGTAGTGCTGTCACACAACACTTTTGTACCCCCGAAAACTACATGGTCAACTGATATGAATCCAACTGCCAGCTTTTTTCTTTGTGGTATCAATACTCCATAAGTAACGTAGAACTCCCGGACCAAAAATGGGATATAAGGACCCCAGTGTCTAGTAAATAAATGGAACTTGTGTGATTGTATGCAGCGTATTATTTCTGGGTACTTGTCAATCACCCCTTCCGTGAACAGACGCTTCTCCTTAATAATTGTCCTCTGCCCCTCGGTCTTCAATCTATTCATAGACTTGGGGGAGGACCTTGAACAAATGGTGCAAACACCATTTCCTTTTCTGGAACTAGAGGAGGAATGGTTGAGGGATGAGGATTCCTGATCCTAGATGGATCGTTCATCCTTTTGGACCGAAGCTCTGCTCTCTGTGCTACTACTAGCTCATCATCATTAGAAGCTACAATCTGAGGCTCCTAGTGCTAACCCTCACCTTCAGAAGTAGTTAGGTGGGTGGCATAGATCCCTAACCCTTGAAGCAGCCGAATTCACATTAGGATTCACATGAGTCGCAACATCTTTATTTGCCTGAGCCATCATAGCTTGAGCTTGATTCGTCAAAGTTTGGACCAACATTTGAAAAGCCGACCTAACCTCCATATTTGACAGAGCCGAAGGGTCAATCGGGGCTTGAGGAGATTCTTGATTCACATAGTCCTCTTCCATCCTTCTAGCAATAGCCCTTAGTGTATTCATATCCTAAAGACATAAGAGAGGATTAGGAAAGAGAAATCTTTTAGAGTTAAACTCTAAGGCACAACTTAAGAGTAATGAATAAGTGAAATTTTACTAAATATCCTGTAGCCTTTCATTCATAAGTGTGGTGCGCTTCACACTTATGAACAAGATTCTACTAGACGTGGCTTATGAAACATCATCCTATAATGATTCTAAACATTGTGCTCTAATTACCAAGTTTGTCACGATTCAAGGGTACCTCCTAAATGTATGAAGGTACATAGAACCCCGGAAGCCCCATGTAAGCTACTTAGCATATCATAACATAAAGAATTAGAACAATAAGTGTAAAAACACATTTCAAGTAAAAAATTTCATAGAGGAAAACGGAAGTCTAGACTTGTCTCAATACAACCATCTATTACAATAGTTGAATCAAATAGGGTCATAGCCCATACAACATAGTCCAAAAAGGAAATACAAGAAAAGAACTACAAAGATAACATCCATCCTCGAATCATGAGGACTCACAAACAAGCTAGGAGAACAAGCAAATCCAAGCTTTTAGCAACAACGATGAACACCTTGAGAACCGAACCCTACACTTGGGGAAAATATAGGAAGAGCTTGTGTTAGTATAAAAATGCACTAAGTATGATAGCCGTGCATAAAAACATTGAAAACATGCTAAAAGGGACATTTTAGTTGAATGCATGCAATTTACTAAATTAAAACATTACTTTGAAGATAGTGGAAAAGCATAATTCATAAGCATATTCAGTACATAGATCTTCATAACATAAGAGGAACTTATCATAAATACCCTCAAAGCATACTTGTGCAATGCATGAATAAGACCCCATAAATCCCACCCATACTAAGTAAAGCTTCTTTAGTAACCATAATTCATATTTCATATTCTTGTTCATATTGATATTGTCATAGTGGGGAATAATCCTTAACTGACTTAGACCATGTGAGCTTAACATGAAATCTGATGTCTACGCCAAACAAAAAAGAGGTTGTTGTACTTGCCTAAGGTAGAACCATACTTTAGCTTAGCTAGATCCACTAGCTTAATACCTAAGTGGGCACATAGTTTATGGGATAAGGAGATTGCTACTAGAAACTCGGACTCAACTAAGGTAGAAGGTTTCCATCTCATGTGATAGACACTTTGGGAACCCGGACTCAACTAAGTAGAAAAGTTTCCATCTCATGTGAACATACTTTGGGAACCCGGACTCAACTAGTACAGAAGGAACCCATTTGGAAAGCCGCACTCATCTAGTGTAAAGGCTTTCATTGGGAAGCCCGACTTAACTAGCATAGAAGCTTCCTTCTCATATTCAATATCCACTCCGTGCTAAGCATTAATTCCCATTGCGTTCATATAAAGTCTTGACTTAAGTTTATATTCATGGAAGAATATCTTGACACTCAATCTAACAGAACTCAAAAGATAGCTCATAAGATCATGCATGAGAATAACCTTTCACCGTCCATGTCTACATATAGATTCAATAGGTGAGAAATCCTTTCAACCCTAAAATCGTCATATTGTGAGAAAATATTTAACATCATGTCATAATCATACATAACTGTGTATATTTAAATGACCCAAAAAGTTCTTAAAAATGTGCTTCGGAAGTTACCGGAAACTTGTTTAGCTATATATATAAAAATCCGTTTCGTTTATCAAAAATCCGAATTCATATTCTTGTTTAGGGGGTCAAATTGAGTGGGAAATGGGTCTAACCCAAATTTTAGAGCAACCATATCAAAATCCAAAATTTCCAAGTGAAGCCTTTTTCGAGGGTCTACTTTGGAGGGTCATATCTCCTA
>JAJOOF010064479.1:0-19495 GCA_029582545.1 Solanum lignicaule
AGTTATTATATACTAGAATTATTTGAGCATGTTTTTTAGTTTGTTAACATGAGGAAAAAAGGAAAAACTTCTAGACTATGCCATCCTAAGGTTGAAACCATAGGCAAAGAAGCTGTGAGGGGAGTAAACAAAGTTGAAGGCGCTGTTAGGAAGTAATTACCTTTGAAAGTACGATGTTAACAGTGACCGGAAAACATGTTAAAATAATCTAGTTTATAGTAATCTAATATAGATTATTTGTTATGCATATGGTATAAGGGAATTATGATCAAATAATCATGAATATTTCCTTACATGATGAAATGATATTAGCATATAAAACATTAATCCTACATGTACTTAGGGATATAAAGATCATCGATCTAAAAAGAATAATATGGGAAAAGATATTTGAAGAAGAAGAAGAAGAATTAATAAACCAGATATGGTATGAAATAGACGAAATAAATAGAATAAACAATGAAATCATAGACTTTAATCTAAGTGATTTAGAAATTCAATATTCAGATTAATGATAAATCAAGAATACTTCGAATATTGGAAACGAACTATAGTTGACATTACCTTAGCATGCAATCTAATAAAAGAAAATATAGAAATATTTCAACAAACCCACGACATACAATACATAGAATACATATTGGAAAATATAAAAGAAATCATAAGACTACTACCAAAAGCAAAAACATATTATGAAAGAATTTATACATAATCCTCTGCAGAACAATCTGTGAAAACTATAAATACTAGTTAGAGTTGTAGTCTTAGTGTGGAACATTTTAGAGTAAAAAATATTATTAGTCTATAGTATTTTTCTGTCAAGTTTGGAGAGGGTTTTGTGGAGAATTGAATAAAGGAGTTCATCTTCCCCAAGTTGGAAGTGGGTCTTCCTTATTCTTCTTCCATAGCTTAATTCAAAGTTTAATTTTTTATACCCAATTGATTTCTTTATCATGTTAGGTATAATTTCTTATTTCTTGATGTGTGGCAAAAAAACCCCATTCTTGGGGTGTGATTTAGAAAATATGGGTTGATATTCTTATTGGGTCTTGCTTGTTGATAGGTTAGATGTATTTTAATGGTGATTTCATCTAGTGGTTGTGGTTTAATATAAAGGGTTTGTAATTGCAAATACAAAGCCACACATGTGTTTTCTTCTTCCGCGAGAGGGAGGTCGCGAAACCAAAAACACTAGAATGATGGCCTAAAGAGTGGGTCGACCATGAGGTTCAGCCCGAGAGGGTGAGCCCTAGTCCCATATCCTAACACTCAGCTCGAGAGAGTGAGTGTGGTAAGGCGTAGGCTGGTCTTGATGCGAGAAATGGGTGTCCGAAAGGAACGCATTTGAAACGGGGTAAGTTGCCCGAGAGGGAACTTATTTCCATTTAAAGCTTAGCCTAGTCACTATTGTCTTGCAAATTTCCTATTGAAAGCATGTACCCAACGACTTATCTCAACTTGTATTGCGGTCATATCCTAAGAACCTTCCCCATATTTGATTTTCTTATTTATTTTGCTGTTTTATCACTCGTTACAAAACCCCTTTTGATAGTTGACACTTCTGTGTCACCCCCTTTAATTTACAATGTATTTTATCACAAATGTTTTTAGCTACGACTAATTCAAACAAAATTCTAATTGGCTACTGATTCTCAAAACCGCTCCCTTGGGACATGACCCCAACCCTTGGTTGGGTTACTATATTATCGAGTATCGTAGACACTCATACCGTAGGACAGTGTCGTTGGTCACGATAAGAATCAATAGGCCATGTGAGCCACATGGAATCCGGTGTCTTACCCCCACACCGAAAAGAGGTGTCCTACTTGCCTAAGGTAGAACTAACATATTAGTTTTTAGGTGGATCCACTAGCTAAAGATCTATTTGGGCACATAGTTATGGGATAAGGATATTGCTACTACAAAACCGGACTTTCTAACGTAAAAGGTTTCCATTTCATGAGATAACTTACATTGGGAAGCCGGACTTTCTAACATAAAAGCTTCCATCTCATTTTTATATTCACTCGGTCCTAAGCATAATTCCCTTTAAAATTCATATTAAGTTTTTACTTAAGTTCATGTTCATGAAAGAATGCACTAGGCACTTAAGTCAACATGGTATCATAATAGCTCATAGATTCATTAGGTGAGAATGTCCTTTCAACTGTAGAAAATCATCAATATGTGAGTAAACTTTTCACATCAAATTCATAGTGTCTTTATGAGTATAGGCTTTCATTCAACACAACAATTCTATCATAGTCATAAACATATCATACATAGTCATGTGTAAGGGTAGGGGAGAATTATCTTAAAACAATACCACAATTACACAATCATCATAGTATCGTCACTTTCTAAGTGAATCATGAGCTCATACACAATTCTCATAAAGATGTACAACCCTCATACTTTTGCCCTACAAGGGCCTTGAATCACAATCAATAATATAGGAGGAATTTCATGATTCAATAACTAATTCAACATAAACATAATCAATTGACATACTTCTAATATTAACCAACCCACATCATGAATTCATAATTTATCAATATGGGGGAATCATGGGTCCATGGGGAGATTTTATCATAATTCAACAATACTCCATTCAATCCAACCATAATTCATCATAACCAACCATAAATAAAAAATTAAAAATGTTTTGTAAGGAGACCCATTACATAGATTGAAACCCTAGATTTTTGGGGAAATTGAAATCTTAAGAACCATGTTTTGAGGGGACTCTATTGGTGGAAACTACCCATAGATGAAAAGAAACCATACCTTGATTAGAAACCCCCGTGAAATTTGAGAAAGAATCCTTGAAATCAACAAACCCTAGCTCCAATTGCACCTTTCTTCTTCCTTGAGTTTTAGAGAGAGAAATATTGAGAGAAGAGGAAGTTTTTGATTTGATTTGGGTGTTTCTGAATTATGACTTAAACTGGGGGATTTTGACTTAAAAACAACCTATATAGTATCCCTAAAAATACCCAAAACAACCCCACTTTAATTGGACTATAAAGGAAATGACTTAATTATTCTTTATTAAATGAACACGTCCAGGTGTCACAAGCCACCTTCACAAGCTATGGTAGGGACCACGACCCGTGGTCCTGCTCGTGAAGGTGAGGCAGTACCTAGGCTTTTGGTGCATGAAGCTTGTTTGCCCAAGGCAATCCCACGAGGGGCTCCACGAGTCGTGATCCCTCTCGTGGTGCTTGAGGCAGTAGCTAGTGTCACAACCCGAGAGCACCCCCTTGTCGTAACACGGCGTACTCGACCTCGAAGGGGTCTAATACAAGCCTCATAGTGTTTTTGAACATAAGAATATAGGAAAATAGAGAAGAATTAAAAACTTTCCTTTACAATCAAAAAGATTTTCATTAAAAAGCAAGGGGAAGACTTTCTAGTCTTTGTACACTATATCTCAAACCATCTAATACTTTGAATACAATATAGGGACTTAGCCCTTACAAAAGCTTTAACAAAACTAAAAGACATAAAGGAACACAATGGGTTTTGTCCTCGAAACTATGAGGACTCACCTAGTCTTCATCTTCAAGCACCATAGAAATCTATCCTTCAAGTATAGAACACCAACACCTCCAAACCCTACACTTTAGTAATAAAAGGGGAAGAATGGGGTTAGCACATTACATGTACTAAGTATGATGACCATGCAAAAACATGCTTAAACAGGGCATTTACCTGAAAGTCATGATATATGCTATTTTAGTAAAACTTCATGACCATTGATAAAAGAGGCATAATATAAGTCACAACCAACATACAAGTTACTTATCCACATTAGTCCATGATGAATTATATAACCCATTACCTTTACTTTAAGCCTCCACCTCAAATAACCCTCATGCTATACCTTGTGCAATGTATGGATAGTGTCCCATACCACCATCCACACCAAGGCACCACATTAAGGTCACCAAAAGTGAATTTACCATTCATCCTTTCCACCTTTACACAATAAAGCATATAAGAGACATAAACAATACATCAATCACCTTATCACATTAAGACCAACATCTAAGACAACTCTAAGTCATACTTGTGCAATGGGCAAGTAGAATCCCATACTACTACTCACACTAAGTACTTCTTTGAAGTCATGCTAGACATGGCATATTCATCTACAATAAGTCATGACAAGGAAGTAACTCATAATACAACCCAAGTATAGCATACATCATTCACATTTAAGAATATAAGAGTCAACTTTACTTAATAACATCATTTAGAGGACTTTCCTTTATTAGACATTAGATCAACACTCTCATTAACTTCTTCTTAGAAGGACATTCAAACAATAGTCATTAAGACATAGAGAACTCACTGTGACCCTCTCAAAGCCTACTTGTGCAATGCATGGATGGCGTCCCATACCGCCACCCACACTAAGTAGTGCATTCTTAAGAAGCCATAGTTCATTAACATTCTTTGTGGGGGTAAGCCTTAACCGACATAGACCATGTGAGCTTGACATAGAATCCCGGAGTCACCCTCACCAGATAAAAGGATTCCTACTTGCCTAAGGTAGGACCATCGTTTGTTTAGCCTTAAGTGGACCCACTAGCTAAACCTATTTGGGCACATAGTTAAGGGATAGGGAGATTGCTACTAGATACCCCGCCTCAACTCAAGGTTGACCATCCATCTCAAGAGGTTGCTACTAGATACCCCGCCTCAACTCACGGATGAGCATCCACCCCAATTCATATCCACTCGGTGCTTGGCATTATTCCGCACAAAGTACATTTCATTCATTACTTTAGTTCATTATAGAATAACCGATTTATACTAGATACCCTGCCTCAACTATCGGATGAGCATCCATCCCAAACCCAACATTCACTAAGATGGGGTATAGGGATTTTTACTAGATACTCCGCCTCAACTCCCGGATGAGCATCCATCCCATACCAACATTCATTCATTGGAAAGCTCATAGATTCAAAGATGAGAATAGTCTTTCACCTAAGAACCCCCTTATTGTGAGAAAGTAATTTCACAATAAGTCATTAACATTCATTAGAGTACAATAGAGCATAGCCTTTCAATAGACTAAACATTCATTACCATTATCAGTAAAATTCATTGATTCATTCATGTGTGTGTGAGAGAATAGACTTTCACGTAATCACCATCATCCACAAGTGTTAATAGAGAGATAACATTCAATCCTAACACAATTAGCTTCTAAACATGATCATAATTCATTCATTTTAGATAACACACATGCTTCAGATGACATTCATATATACAACATCATGATAATACTTCAATTCCTCACACTATGCCTTCAAGGCCATGATCACAATGTACATTGTAAATAAACACCACCACCTTTCAAGTGGATCAACAATTCAAGCAAAATTCTACTTTAACATGAAATTAGGTCAAACTTGCCCTTTCAAGGCTATAATAACAAATCCTCAATTCACCAACAATTCACCATATTTAGGCATATATGATGATACAATTCAATAATCTAAACAATTTAGGCACAATCCATGTACATTCATTATGGATCAACAAACCCACTTCATAAGGCACAATTTAGGAATTTAGAGAAATCATGGGTTAATAGAGTATTTTCATCTTAAATCGTCAATTAAACATCAATATAATCATAATTTATCATTTGAAAATGTTTGATGCAAGAACCCATGAGATTGAGTAAAACCTAGGGTTTTTGTGAAACTTGAAAACTTTGAAATTTCTTTGAAATTGACTCTAGGGTGAAAGCTAGCCCTAGATGAAGGATCACCATACCTTAATAGATGAAATAAATGAAAAATCCACTCAAATAGCCCTCCTCTTCAAGCCCTAAGTCTTCTTCTCTTGGTCTTCGATGGAGTTCTAAAGAGAAGATATTTTGAGAGGGAGGGGTTTTGATTTGGGGAATTTGAAGAATGAAATCTAAAATAGGGTTTTAATTTTTCAATACTCTTAAAATATGCTAATAAACACTAAATAACCGTCCAAACACTTAACTAAGCAAAGGGTGAATTTACCACTTCACCCTTCACTTTGTCGTGCCTCTTGACAGATTGCAGACATGGTGCACGAGACCTCCATCCACAATCCGTGGATGGGGTCACAGACCGTATTGTCCCTCCATCAACAGAGGTGTGGCTTGCATTAGGGGGCCATGACCTACGGAGGCCATCCACGAGGCGTAGATGGACCTTAGGGGAGTGGACCCCTTCCGTAGGTCACCCCATTTTGGGCAGCCCCATGCTTTCCTTGGGGTTTTGGAGTTTAGACTTAGGTTCCTCCTGAAGGACCCTTAGGGTGGTCCTTGGAGGTCATACCTTGACGTCTAACCCCTAAACACCTCAACCATGGCTCGGGACAACCCTAAACCACTTCAAAATTCAAGACACACTCACACCAAACTCAATAGTACACGCGTTAGGCTCTAGTTTCACTAGTTTGTTTTTAGGGTTGTTACAACTAGGCTATATTGTGCGCAAGACACCATTCCTAAGTCACCTTCTTGAAGGGCTCCACAAGCATTGTCCATTCCATGAAGTTGAGGCAGTGGCTATGTTTTAGGGTGGCCATTCCACCATGGCCAAGGCAAGTCCATGAGTCCCCTTCACAAGCTGTGGTGAGGACCACGATTCGTGGTCCCACTCATAAAGGGTGAGGCAGCATGCTCAAGTTAGGGGCAGCCTTGGCCTTTGGCTTTGGGTCAGCCCCTTTTGCCTTGGCACTTTCCCCTTGGCCTTGACTCAAATAAACTTTATTTTAACCCTAAATGGTCTTCTAACATACATGGAGTCATTTTTTAATTTTAACCTTTACGTTTAGGCTCTAGTTTAACCTACCATTTTCTGGAGTGTTACATCTCTGCTTTTTTTTTTACCCAGTTTTGCCTGATGATCACTCCTAGAAGACTGTACCACCGACTCTGACTGATTAGGCCTGGTGTAACATCTTGAAAATCAGACTTAGACTTGACAACAAAAAAACACCAGAACCAGTGATCCACGACAGAGTTCACGAACCATGAGAGGGACTAGCGTTTGTCGACCTGCCCTTGAACTCAGCACCACCTCATGGGCCGTAGTGGCGCTCGTGGGAGCAAGGCAGATTCCACCTGGCCCAGACGTCAGACCACGGGACCCTTCACAAGTCGTGGTCCTAATGACGGACCGTGGTGGCACCCGTGGAAGCTCACCTTAGAACCACTAGCTACTGGACCAAGGACCACGACTAGCTTGATGGTCCGTTGTCCCTTTGACGATCTATCAAAGGCCCGTGGTCAGCCTCGTCAGGTATTTAAGTAGGGTTATTTTGGTCTTTTCCCCTATGCATTAGCCACTTCAACTATGTTGTTTAACCCCTAAACTATGTAGTTTTTGTATGTTTTAGCCTAGTGACTTAATTAGAACATACCCTAATCAATAATTCACCAAAAATTCATCGATCTTAGAGCAAAATAAAGAGAAAATTTAAGTAGTCACTCAAGAACACGCATCAAGGTTTTCCTCAATTTCAAGCCCCAAGATTGAAAGATTCAGTGAATTTCATCACTAGGTATGTGGGATTTAACTAGTAGGTTCCTCTAACCCATTGTGTCCCTAGAAGTTAGTCAAACTTTTGATTCTCTATATCATGTTGGACCTAGGGTTTCTAGAATTTCAAAATTTATGTTGTGATTCAGTTGTTAGACTCATAAAAATAAGATTATCATGTTTTAATGGAATTGTTGCTTAGTTCTTGCTTGAAACTCAGAATCCTAGTTGTGTCGATTCTTTTAGTTAATAAATTTCACCTGTTAGGTAAGATTATTCGAATATACATGCCTCAGTTAAGAATGTTTCATTATCAGTATATTAATGTTGCATTTTCCGTAAGCATGTCAGTATTTTGAGTTATTCAATATTATAGAAATTCAGTCATAATGTGTTAATCATCTAATCAGTTGGGAGTAGGCATAATATCGTGTGGACTAAGGGTTAGTCACCCTCATAGTCCCAGAATAACGTGCCCTCGAAGGTAAGTCCCCTATGTGGGCATTATAATTAGTGATCATACCAGTCATGCCTCTATACCTTTGGCAAGGTATATTGGGTCCTCTCGATGGGGCGTATACATCAGACTCTACATTTAGCTCATGTGGTTTTATGTCGGTTATTAGTAGCTCCATAGAAAAATTCTAGTGTATTGGCCAGGTTATCAATTACACTTTAGTATTCAGTTTCAGTATGTTATAAAATTGGTCACTATATTCAGAGCTCATATTCAGCATGTTTAGCATATTTATCATGTTCAGATTATATCATTGCTTTATCTCTTTGTTCAGTTATATGTTTTATTCATCTTTATTCTATCCTGCATGCTCAGTACCTTTCAAGTACTGACGCATATTCTGCACTACATCTTTTCGTGATGTAGGTTCAGGTCCTCAGCATTCAGATCACGCACAGATCGGTTCCCCATCTTCAGCACAGCAGCTTCAATGGTCAGTCCTCATATTTTGAGGACAATAGACATGTTTCTATATTTAATCCTTTCATTTAAGTTTTATGTATTTGCTAGTGGTAGCTGGGGGCATGTCCCAACATCTCTAGTCAGTTAGAGGCTTTATTTCATACATAGAAAGATTCAGCTTTGGTATTTGAGTTATAGTTCATTGTCTTAAACTCATGCTCAATATTTATATATATTCAGACTTAGATTATGTATTCCCCATCATTTTAGTTTATCTCATGTTTAAGCTTCCGCACAGTACTTCTTCTTTCAGTTTATGTTAGTATGCTTATGATATGCCAGTAGGGTTAGCTTGGGTTCACTCGTGATCCTAGGTCCCATGTATATGCCTTGGGGGTAGCTTCGGGGCGTGATTAACATGGTATCAGAGCCTTAGGTTTAAGTGACCTAGGATGTTTGAAAAGCCGCACTGAGTAGAGTCATTTTCATGGGTGTGATGTGCACCACATCTAATAAGAGGGAGGCTATGAAGTGTTTTAGGAAAACTTCACTTTCTTGATATTATTATCGTGCGTTGGTATGATCTCTCTTTCTAATACATCATTATGCGTTTTCAGATCATGCCTCCTCATAGAGCTTATGCAAGGAATGTGAATGCCTGCAACGCTAACGCAGTTCCTCCAGTCCCAGATCAGGAAGTTTTGAATGCAGAGTTTCAAAATGACATTCAGCAGGCCGCAGTTCCTACTAACAATAATGTTTGGTCAGCTACAGCTAGACTTTAGGATTTTTTTAGGATGAATCCACCTGAGTTTCTAGGGTCGCAGGTTGGTTAAGATCCCAGAACTTCATTGATGAGGTGAAGAAAATCTTTGGAGTGATGCAAGTGACTGAAAATGATAGGGTAGAGTTGGCATCTTACGTGCTTAAGGATGTAGCTCACATCTGGTTTAACCAATGGAAAGAAAATAGGGGTACAGATGCAGTTCCTATCATTTGGGAGTGTTTTAGTGAGCATTTTCTGGACAGGTTCTTCCCAAGATGGTTGAGGGAGTGAAAAGCTCAAGAGTTCATGGCTTTGAGGCAAGGTAGCATGTCAGTCCAAGAGTACGGACTAAGTTCACCCACCTCTCTAGGTATGCTCCTCACATGGTTGCTGATCCAAGGGCACAAATGTACAAGTTTTTGTATGGGTATCCGACTTAGTGAAAACAGAGTGTCGAAATGCTATGTTGTTAGAAGATATGAATATCTCTAGGCTTATGACTCATGCTCAGCAAGTTGAGGGAAACAAGTTTAGGGAACAAGCTAAGGACAATAAGAAGGCTACGACATGTAACTATGAGTACTCTCAGTAGAAATCGGGTGGTAGAAATCGTTCTTAGTTCTAGCAGAAATCTTTAGCTCCAGAACCTTCATTAGAAAGGTAGGGCATCATGCTATATGTCTCAAGGCAATGCTTCAGGAATAAGACCTACCTAACTTGTCCAAAATGTGGTAAAAACCATCCAAGCGAGTGTCTTGTAGGAAAAGAAGGGTGTTTTGGTTGTGGTCAGTCTGGCCATTGATTGAGGGATTGCCCTTCTTCTAAATAAGGACAGGGAGGTAACAATGGTAGGGCTAAGTCTACAAATTCAGCAGCACAAGTAGGTCGCCCGACTCAGTAGGGAAACTTATTTGGTACATGTGGTTGTTAGTGCCAAAACAGGTTGTATGCTCTTCAGGCTCGCCAGGACCAGGAAGATTCTCCTGATGTGGTCACTAGTACGTTACAAGTATTTTGTTTAAATTTTTATGCTTTGTTAGATCTAGGGGAAATTCTTTCCTTTTTAACTCTATATATAGTAGTGAACTTCGATGTCAATCCAGAAACTCTTTCAGAACCCTTCTGAGTCTCTACTCCATTCGGTGATTTGATTATAGCTAGACGGGTAAACATAAATTACCCTGTCAGAGTCTCTTAGAAATTCACCTCAGCAAATCTTGTAGTGTTAGAAATGGTAGACTTAAATATCATTCTAGGCATGGATTGGTTACATTCCTATTATGCCTCAGTCGATTGTAGAACTAAGATTGTTCATTTTCAGTGTCCAGAAAAGCCAATCTTAGAATGGAAGGGTAGTAGCTCAGTACCTATGGGTCGATTCATTTATTACCTTAAGGCAAGAAAGATGATTTCTAAGGGTTGTCTCTATCATGTAGTTCGAGTTAAGGATTCAAGCTCCCAAACCCCAAATCTTGAGTCAGTTCTAGTAATTAATGAGTTTCTAGAAGTGTTTCTAGAAGATCTTCCAGGTTTCCTCCCAAAAGGGAAATCGACTTTGGAATTGATCTCCTTCTAGATACCCAGCCTATTTACATTTCTCCTTACAGAATTGCTCCAGCTGAGCTTAAGGAATTGAAAGAGAAGTTAAAAGACCTTCTAGATAAGGGGTTCATTAGACCCAGTATTTCCCTATGGGGTGCACCAGTGTTGTTCGTGGAAAAGAAAAATTGGTCTCTCAGGATGTTCATTGACTATCGGCAATTGAACAAAGTCACAATCAAGAATAAATATCCTATCCCCAGGATTGATGACTTGTTTTACCAACTTCAAGGTGCTAGTAAGAGATAGTGACATTCCAAAAATATCCTTCAGAACTCGGTCTGGTGATTATGAATTTGTAGTTTTGTCATTTGGACTCACTAATGCTCGTGCAGCTTTAGTGGATTTGATGAACAAGTGTTCAAGCAGTATTTGGACTTGTTCATTATCGTCTTTATTGATGATATCCTTATTTACTATAGGAATGAGGAAGAACATGCGACTTATTTGAGGGTTGTTCTGCAAACTCGCAAAGATCACCACTTATTCACTAAGTTTAGTATGTGTGAGTTTTGGTTGCAATTTGTTGCTTTCCTTGGGCATATTGTGTCTAGCAAAGGGATCCGAGTGGATTCTCATAAAATAGAAGCAGTGAAATAATGGCCTAGACCTACCTCTCCTACAGATATCAGAAGTTTCTTGGGTTTGGTAGGTTACTACAGAAGGTTTGTGGAAGGATTTTGATCCATAGATTCTCTATTGACTAAAGTAACTCAGAAAAATGTCAAGTTTCAGTGTTCAGATGATTGTGAGAAGAGTTTCGAAGAAGAGAAAACTAGGTTGACTACAGCTCCTATTTTGACTCTACTAGAGGGTTCATACAGTTATGAGTGTGTAAACACGTAACTTGTTAGAAACGACCATGACCTCACTGTCAATGGTGCTCTGTGGAAGCATGATTTAGAAGTGAAGCATATTTTATTAAATTAACTGATTACGGAAAATTAGTTGTTGAGTGCTGATATCATATTAACTTAATTCATGAGATAATTTGTCTCTAAGTTCGGGTCAAAGTGTTCAAGGCATGTCACCAATTTGTTTATTTCCCGGCAACTAAAATCTTTAATTGCTAGTTTGAGGGATGAACCTATTTGTACAAGAAGTATAAACCAGAATATATATCTATATGCAGATGTGTCATGTGAAAAGACATTCGTTCATCTGTATTTGTTGGTTTACTTTTTCTGGCTTTTATTTTATTTCTTATAATAGAGAATTCAATGCTTCTATTTTTGAAAATGCTCCTTCTATACTTACATGACTTGGTTTACTAGCTAGTAATAATTTGGAATACTTTGATTTCTCCAAGAATAAACATATAACATGCTCTATATTCTTCATTCCGTCGTTTTTCACTTGTAAAGCCAACTACATCATTATTATTATTTTTTGATAAAACTATAAATTACCATTAACCAACAAAGAACATTAGACCATAAGGTAACCTATCAACTCAGCCACTTTCTAGGAAGCATAGGTTTCCAACTATGACTATTTCTAGCTTACCTAGATCATTTAAGTAATTCTAATCTTTCTAAACCTCTTTCTTAATTTGTACTAACACTATCTCAGTATTTACCGATGATCCACTAAAAATCTTCCAGTTTCTTGCTTTCCATGTATAATAGATCACTGCTCCACAAATAGCTGTGATCACTTCCTTAGGAAACAACTTCTAGTTCTTCCTCTTTCTGCCTTCCTGCACTTTCTAAACCTCACCCTTAGTCCTACCCACTTTTGGATTTCATCTGTCAATGTCTCTCTCCAAGATGTGTAATAGTGTCTCGAGAGATTGACTTGCACAAAGACAACATGTAGCATCTTCCAGTGGAATAGTTAGATGCCTTAATCTTTCTTTTGTAAGTAGTCTCCCTTGTACAGCCAACCACACAATAAATCGATGCTTAGGCTATGAAATTTCAGTCATGCTTCTTCGGCCCAAACCGACATGGTCGGCGACGCTCGACTTATTCCGCCGAAATACCTGAAGGCAAAAATATGGGAGCGTGTAAATTTAATTTTGAAAAGAGAAAGAGTGTTCCCAGATGTCATCACTCTGGCTTTTTTGATCTTGAACACCAAAACACTTTTCTTAGTAGGTTTTGAGAAGAATTTTGAATTGGGTTTTGATTTTAAGTTGATTCAAAGCATATGAACACTTGAATTTTATTACCCAGTTGATGGAGACTATAATTAGTAATATTTTATTTCTTTTTATAATGTGTGGCTATAACTTCCTTTCTTGAGGGTGTGATTATGTGACTAATTGCTCTAATTAACTTATGGGTGTTTTGATTTACTGATTTCAATGTTGCTTTGAAGTGGGTTTTATTGATAGTTGTGTTTTATTTCATGAATTGTGATTGAAATTGCAAATCTAACTTAGTATTCTACGCTTGCTTGAGAAAAAGGTTGTAGAATTAAGGCTATCGATTGATGATTGTAGTGATTGGGTTATCGTTGATTTAGCTCAAGAGAGTGAATCGAAATTTGATCCTACCAATCTAGCTCGAGAGAATAGATTAATTGAGATGTTGGGCTGCTCATATTGTTAAGCTTGTTGAGGTTCGAGAGAACTCACTTGAATCGTGTTAGTTGATCGAGAGATGCCTATCACATTTAAATCCAAGCGTACCCACTAAGATTAAACGTCTTTTAGTAAATTATAATCACCCATATAGTGAAATTAGCATTTAATCGATCACATCCCCAAGAATCCCTCTCTACTTGATTACTACAATGTTTTCGTTGTTGTTAATCGATACTTCAAACTCCCCATCTGACATTTATTGTCAACCCCTGAAATTTACTTTAATTTGTTTCGATAATTTTTACTTCTACAAATGACCAAAATAGGTCCTTTACTTCATAACTAAATTTTATTCCATATCTCTCCCTATGGGATTGACCCCAACTCTTCGTTGGGTTTATACTAGATTGCAATCCCTACACTTAGAATTGGATGAAGTGTAGTTAAGCGTTATCAATACTTCATAAACATTGATGGTATAAAGATACAATACTGCTCATACATTCTTGATGCCGCTGTCGGGGAGTGGTGTTTAGAATTCTTTTATTGAAGTTTGGTTGTGATCTTATTTTGTTGTGGTTGAACTAATTTACTTTTGTTTGTTAATGGTTGCCTTTGAACGTGTGGCGAAATGAGTGATAACGGGAGCAACATCAGCCAACTTGAATATCATTATGACATTGGTGCCTTGCAAGTTGCAATTAGAAATCAGTCGGGTGGCACAAGTGCTATCTGATTGCCTCAGGTGTTGGGCAATGCGGTGTTTCACGTGACTAGCACCATGTTGTAGCTCTTGCAAATGATAGGGCTATTCTGAGGGCTGGTGAATGAGGATCCCCATGAACACATCAGAAACCTTGTTGACATATATGGTCCGCTTGCCTTTGAAAACATTATGCAAGAATACGTTAGACTGCGTTTGTTTCCCTTCTCTCTAATGGGGGAGGCAACGAAGTGGCTAGCTGAGTTGCCAAGATGATCAATCACATCATGGGAGGAGCTCACCAAAGCATTTTATGTAAAGTTTTTTCCCTCTCTCAAAGATGGTGATATTGAGAGACCATATTAAGAATTTTAAGCGAGTAGATGGGGAGCCAATTCATGAGACAGGGTAGAGGTTTCGGAAATTGCTTCTCAAATGACAGACCCATAGAATCCTGGACACTGTGCTATTACAATAACTCTACCAGAGCCTCGATTTAGTCAACAAAGAGGCAGCTGACCAGCTTGTTCGAGGAGGAATCATGCAAAAATGGTTCTCTATAGCTTCTACTCTCCTTGATGAAATGACAAAAATCAATCATGCTTGGTACACGAAAGAAGACCACGTGTCTTCATTGAATTTTTGGATGAGCAAAGAGCAAGTGGAGAAAAATCAAGAACAAGATGAAAACATAGTCAATATGATATCTCAAATGTTGTTGCTTAACGAACAAGTCCTGGGGAGTATTTCTAAAAACAACGAGGTGAAAAGAGTGTCAATTTTAGAGGTGGGTTCTTGCCCGGACTCCTTAAAGTCGGGTGAGAATCAAGGTTGGAACTTATTTGGTGAAACTAGAGGAGAAGATGCAATCGAGATTTGGGTGACTATGATGAATATTATATGCCAAGGAGTGGTAGCCCAAGGTCTAGAGACATTTCCGAAAGTTATCAGGTGTATGAGATGGTAGCCTAAATTCTAAATAAGGTTGAAGGATCAGACGATATTCTTAACGAAATGAAAGTTGACTTCTCGTCCTTTAAAAACAAAGTAAATTTTCACTAGGAATCTATCAAGCAACTCGAATGGGAAATGAATCAACTTTCTGCCCAAATGGAATCCAATCCTTTAGAGAGGTGTGCAAATGAAGATGTGGTGAATTTAGAAGATGATCATGACAAATGCTTAATTGTATTGACCCGGATTTGTAAGGTAGCAGGTGGTGATGTGAAAGTGAACAATGAAGCAAACAGTAGTAAGAAAAAGGAAGCCACCATTGATGTAGAAGAGTCCAACCAAGTACCGGAAAATGACAAACCCATAGATATTGAAGAAACTCCACAACAAAACATCACCGAGGAATTGCAAACACCTAAGGAATGGGTTGCCCACTCTTTAAAGCTGGTAAAAGCATTGCCCAAAATAAATCAACCATTTCCTCAAAGACTCAAAAAGCGGGATGAGGATGTGAAGTTCAAGTGGATAGATTCATATTTCCAGCCGACTTTGTCATTTTGGATTGTGAAATTGATACAGAAGTGCCTATTATTTTGGATAGGCCATTTTTCGCTGGAAGAGCTCTGGTTGATGTTGAAAGTGGCGAGTTAAAGTTCCAAGAAAATGATGAGGAGGTTACTTTTAATGTGTGCTAATCTATGAAGAAACCTAGAGATATTCATGTGGTCTCAAATATAAATGTGTTTGATGAATTAATGGCTAATGTTAATGAAATGTTGTGTATGGGTGAACCAGTTGTCGCTACAATATCAGCAATTGTCCATCCGATGGCCTTAATATACCATTGTAACACCTCAATAAGCAATTTCACTTGCCAATCAAGCAAGTCTGTAGCGATGATGACAAGCAAGGTGTTGTTCGCTCCCAGAAATACATACCGAAGATGAGATGGTAGCACTTTCAATTCAAGCTTTGGGAGTTCTTCCGTGGATGGTTTCACGGGGCACTTTCTCAAATTTTTAGATTAATATCGAGCTTCAATGGATTGTTAGAATGAGCACCTAACCCTTATAGAGCAGCCACAACTTCATCATACACTTGGACCTCCCAAAGCTTGAATTGAAAGTGCTACCATCTCATCTTCAGTATGTATTTCTGGGAGCGAACAACACCTTGCTTATCATCATCGCTGCAGACTTGCTTGATTGGTAGGTGAAACTGCTTATTAAGGTGTTACAATGGTATATTAAGGCCATCAGATGGACAATTACTGATTTTGTAGGGATTCCCCCGGGATTTGCACTTATAAAATCCAATTCGATAGTGAATGAAAACCAAGTGTTGAGCATCAAAGAAGGCTGAATCTTCCTATGCAAGAGGTGGTAAAGAAAGAAATCGTCAAGTGGATAGACAAGGGAGTGGTATATCATATTGCAAACAACAAATGGGTAAGTCTCGTACAATGTGTATTAAAAAGGGAGGCATCACAGTGGTTGCAAATGAAAAATGAGAACTTGTACCTATGAGGCCAGTCACTGGTTGGCGAGACTGTATGGATTATTAGAAATTTAACACATGGATAGAGAAAGAACACTTTCCAATGCCATTTATCGACCAAATGATTGATAGGCTTGCAGGACGTGGATAGTATTGCTTTTTAGATGTCTTTTCCGGGTACAACCTGATTTCCATTGCATGGAAGATCAAGACAAAACTACATTTACATGCCCCTATGGGACTTTTGCATTCAAGAGGATATCGTTTGAGCTATGCAATGCTCCGACAACATTCCAACGATGTATGCTTTCAATCTTTGTAGATATGGCGGAGGACACAATGGAGGTATTCATGGATGATTTTTTAGTCGTTGAAGATTGATTTGAAACGTGTCTTGAACATCTTGGACAAGTTCTAAAAACGTTTGTGGAAACCAACCTAGTTCTAAATGGGGAGAAGTGTCATTTCATGGGAAAAGAGGTAATTATTTTGGGGCACAATATCTCAGAGAGGAAATGCAAGTGCATCAAACAAAAATTGAAGTCATTGCCAAGCTTCCCCCTACTATCTCAGTAAAAGGAGTTCGGAGTTTCTTAAGCCATGCGGGCTTCTATAGAAGATTTATGAAGGATTTTTCCAAAGTGGCTCACCCACTTTGTAAATTGCTAGAGAAAGAATCCACCTTCAATTTTTATGAGTCTTACCTAAAAGAGTTTTTGTGTTTGAAAGAAAAACTGGTGTCAGCACCGATCATTATTGCCCCCTATTGGACTAACCCGTTTGAACTCATGTGTGATGCTAGCAGTTTTGCTTTGGGGGCTGTTGTTGGTCAATGCAAAGGGAAATTATTTCATCCGATTTATTATGCAAGGATGACGTTGAACATGGCTCAAAAGAACTATACAGTCACGAAACAAGAATTGCTAGCGGTAGTGTATGCGTTTGAGAAGTTCAGAGCATACTTTCTAGGAATTAAAGTGGTGGCGCACACGGATCACACAACAATTAGGTACCTGATGGCTAAGAAATATTCAAAGCCAAGACTGATTTGGTGGATTTTATTATTGCAAGAGTTTACTTTCAAGGTAAAAGATCGAAAAAGGGTGTGAAAACCAAGTGGCAGACTAGTTGTCTCGGTTAGAAACCAACATAGTTGATTCCAATGAAAGGGACATTGTGGTTGAGTTCCCTGAAAAAACAGTGATGAACATGATCCAAAAAGACTCGCCTTGGTACGTGGATTTTGCTAATTATGTTGTGTGTAGAATAATACCCGAGCAATTGAACTTTTACCAATTAAAGAAGTTCTTGTTCGATGTGAAGAGATACTTCTCGGATGAACCATATATTTTTAGAGAATGAGAAAATCACATAATTCGAAGATGCAACCGGATGAAGAGATCACTAAAATTCTAAATGCTTGCCATCCCTTACCTGTGGGTGGATATCACAGCGGGGTGCGAACGGCCGCCAAGGTGCTTCAAAGTGGCTACTATTGGCCATCACTTTACAATGATGCTTATGGATTTGTTAAAATTTGCACACAATGCCAAAGGCAATGAGGAGTGTCAAGAAGACATGAGTTGCTTCTTAACCCCATTCTTGAGGTCGAACTATTTGATGTGTGGGGAATCGTCTTCATGGGTCCGTCTGTGAGTTCTTTCGGAAACAAGTATATCTTGGTAGCGGTTGACTATGTCTCCATGTGGGTAGAAGGTGTAGCTTAACCTAACAATGAAGGAAAGAGTGTGGTGCAATTCTTGAAGCGATATATTTTTGCAAGATTCATTACCCCGCGTGATATAATCAGTGATGGAGCATCTCATTTTTGCAACCGATTGTTTAACACATTATTGGGCAAACACGGAGTCAAGCATAAGGTTGCCATACCTTATCATCCGCAGACCAGTGGTAAAGTTGAAGTATTGAATAGAGACATAAGAAGTATTCTAGCAAAGACAATCAATGCAAATCGGAGTGACTAGTCTCGAAAATTGGATGATGCTCTATGGGCATACCGTACGGCTTTAAAAACACCAATTGGTATGTCCCCTTACCAACTGGTGTTTTGAAAGTCGTGTCACTTGCCAATCGAGCTTGACCAAAAAGCACTATGGGCATTGAAGGGGTTGAATCTGAATGGGGGGATGCTTCGAAAGGAAGAGTCAACCAACTCCATGAACTAGAGGATTTTCGGTTGAGGGCATATGAAAGTTCATCTCTTGACAAGGTGAAGATTAAGAAGTGGCATCACGCTAAAATCCTTCAATGAGAGTTCCGTGTAGGTGATCTTCTTTTGCCATATAACTCTCGTTTTAGAATTTTCCCAGGTAAACTCGAAATGGTTAGGCCCATTCAAAGTAACTCGAGTGTTCACACATGGGTCAACTGAAATTCACTACAACAAAAGTGATATATAGCTACGAAATTATTAGGTACGACATGAAATTCGTCACTAATTATTCACTTTTAGTAACAAGAATTATATTTCGTGCTTAAATACATGAAACACATACTTTTAGTGACTAAATGTAGAAAATCGTTGCAAAGTTTTGTCTTTTAAAGTTTCCAACCAAAAAAAGGATTGGCGCCAAATATTGAATACTATTAGCCATGAATTTAGAGTTGTCAGTGACACATTATTTTGTCACGAATGATGTTTCCAATTAGCGACGAACCATTTTTTGTCCAAAATATAATTAAATTTTAGATACAAAAAACTTTTGTCACAAAAAAATATATTGATACATTAGTGACAAATCATTTTTGTCCTAAAATGAGTAAAATTTTGAATACGAAAATCTTTTGTCTCAAAAATATACTGATTCATTAGTGACAAATTATTTTTTGTCCTAAAATTTGTTAAATTTTGGATACAAAATTTTTTTGTCACAAAAACATACATTGATACATTAGTGATAAACCATTTTTGTCCTAAAATATGTTAAATTTTGAATACGAAAAACTTTTGTCACAAAAA
>JAJOOF010064480.1:0-13673 GCA_029582545.1 Solanum lignicaule
GTGACATGATCAAATCAACCCTCAAAATCCCATGTAAATATACAACACATAGAATATGTACAAGTCCCAAGGTTTATACAAAATATAGATGCCTATATCCAAATGTGATCTTCCTTAAGGCTCTCAAAACATCCATCTCCAATGGCCAGCTTCAAGCATCATCTCGAACAGCCCTACGATAGAAACAACTATCGCTAAGCATATAGCTTAGTGGTGTAAAAACTAAAGGTTTGAAGCCCTCAAATTCAGTAAGTTATCATTCTCAAGTCAAGGGCAGCATAATTGAACATAATAAATAAATCAAGTAAATAATATATAAAGAGTATCAAGTTTTATATTTAAAGATCCAAATGTCAAGAACGCTCATAGCACAGTTTTCCAAGAGATTCAACAACAAGGCTCGCCTAATATATACATCATGTCGTCACACCAAGCACAAGCAAGTATCAAGAAGGGTCAAAACCCCATAATCAAGAGAACCAAGAACCATATTTAAAATGGCTTCCTAGTTCGTACTTAAAATGGACAACTTCCATTCTTAAGACGGACTAAAAATCCAGAATCAAGATGGTAAATGATTCGAATCAAGAGGCATGTCAAAAGTGACAAAGTCACAGCCACAAGAAGGACAAGGTCCCAACAAGAGTGCCAAGTGATCAAACAATCCATAGAATTGGGCGAGTTACACAAGCGTCTTTAATGTATTAAAGAATACCAATACGACAATGCAAAGTGACAAGAGGTAACCAAGGTACCAAAGTAAACTTTCAGATATACCAGCAGCTAAAAAGAGTACAAGTATAAGTTTATACACAAACCTCAGTTCTTTAGCACAAAAACAGTCCAACCCAACTTCACGAGTTCAAATCGTAGACCAACCAACGTATCAAAGTCTTCAACTCGTACACGAGGATATACAACCTTAAAAAATGAATTCAATAACTTATTTACTTTCTATTAGCTCAATAATGATGGCGTTACACAGGGTTAGCATCACAAGTAAGCCTAACCTGTACGAATACGACTATACTCCAAAAACAGAAATTCTGCCCAATAAAAGCACTTCATGTCGCAACTTAGATTTGAAAGAGAAAACGGCCAAAATGAAATTTATATCCTTCATAAAAGATGTAGGTGCATCTTTTAAGCTTGCAAATAATCAATAATCACCGCAAAAGATGCTTTGTACAAAAAGATATAATCAAAAACAGTAACAGTTGAACATACAGGATTTCAAATTCCAGAATCTAGACAGAACATGTCATATGTTGCATCCCTTATTTCATAGTCATAAAAGCTAAATTAGAGTTTACCATAAATAGAAGAGTTCTAGGTATAGGAATCAGCTTTCCAAATCATATTTATTCACCGAAAAAAGGAGTTATATGGAACGATAAATTCTAAAAGTACTAAACACTACTCAGCTAAAAAAAATAAGTTTTGATTACTCACCAAAAGGTAGGATGTCTCGACTTCAACCTAGAAGGACCAAGGTTTTCTCTTGTGATTTTGATGAACAACAGGTTAGAAAATGTTCTTAGTTTCTTGGACTTCAGTTCCAAACAAAAATAACAAGAGGAGGTGTGATAATATAGTCCTAAGAGTGATGCTTAGTCACATATACAACTGTTACTAAAAGGTGCTGCCCCAAATTATTGTGTGCTGCCCAAAATGTATACATATACACCTATATGTATATAATTGATACCAACACTTTCAATTCATACGAAATTTTAATTAGAAAAAATACGTAAATACCCCCATACAATACCTTAAATTACGAGCACAATTTATTTTAAGTAAAGTTGCAAATATCACAAAATTTCAAGTTCCCAAAATAAGAGTAAAACATATCGTAGTAATTAAGAAATGATGCATCGACATGCAAGCGTTGGTCTAGTATTTTAGGGGTGTTACCGGACATTAGAGTGGATTTACACTCATGTTGGTGTTGAATTGAAGCTTGATGTTAGGTCTTCACCTTATTTTAAAAGTGGGTTCAATTTTATAGGTATTCATATCTATAACACACATTGGAAATAGTTAGAAACAATCCAAGAAAAGTTTAGAAAATATGTTGCAGACAGACTCGCCGAACCGATCGGTGAGTCGCCGAATCACTTAGGAGAGCCAGATTGGCTCCAAAAATTCCCAAAAAAATTATGGGTCGGCGATGCTAAGAGCTTTTCGGCAAATCGCCGACATCATTCGGTTAGCACAGAGAAGCCCGCCAAAAGTTACAGTATATTTTAGGGGTTATGGGAACATAAAAGGAGATCAGAGAAGACCTTTGGCGAGTAGCCTGAGTTCACTTTTCTCGCCAAAAGTTACAGACTCAAACTCAACAAAAACATGAAATTAAAGGCGAGCTATGGGGATTTTGGTGAACCGCCGAGTGGTTTGGCGAGCTCGACCCAGCTCACCAAACTGCCCAACGTGTTTATTTTCAACCCCAACTTCCAAAATCAACCCCGCAGCCCCCGAAAACAAAATCAAACAACACACATTTTCAATTAAGCCCAGACCCATTAGACCCATGCCATCTGGGTACTCAAACTTCCACTGGTTTGGCCAAAATTGGCCATTTGATGACTTTAGCCATTAAGAATGATGTCAAATGTTCCATCATTAGGAAAAGCACGTCATTTAGCACAATTCGGGTTACTCAGACTTCACCTGACTAGACTCAACAACAATTAAGCACAACCAAACAATTTATGATCAATTTTAAGGCACGAAATTCGGGAAATCAACAACTTATGTAATTAAGGCATGTCTATCGAAATTAAAATAGTCACACAAACACACTTATACGATTTCAGAGAGGCCCTTCACACATCAAATAAGAACTACACTATTTATAACAATGCATTTGATTTTAGCCACTAATTTAGAGTTTGGGGTTCAGAAAACCAACCTTTAATGCCGAATATATGAATCTGTAAAGCTAGGTGACAAAGATTTCCACTCCGAACAAAAGATCGACAAACAAAAGCAGTAAAATGCATAAATATAGGAAGTATATAGTATGGGTGTGATTGTATGAAGTTAAAAAGTGAGGGAATGTAAAAGAATTTGAAAATTTAAACCTTTGGCCTTTAAAAAAACCATCCAGTTCGCGCCCTTTCGGCGATGTTAGACAACCTCGCCGAACCACTCGGCGACACACCAATTGGGTACTTACCTCGCCGAGTTTTACAGGACCTCCAGGGGATCCAAACGGCGGACAAGGTCGGGTTCGCCGACTTGTTCGGCGAGTCGCCAACTTGTCCATGGGCTCGCCGAGTTTTACAGACTCCATTTTCATATTTCTTGAGCCCAACGGCGGTCCAAGTCGGGCTCGCCAACCTCTTCGGCGAGTTTTCGACTGGACATTTTGCTCACCAACCTACACTTTTCAAACACGTTCTACACTACAACCTGCACAATCAAAACACGATTATTCCAAAAATAAAAAGAAAGCAAATAAGAACTTGGGTTGCCTCCCAAGCAACCCCTTAGTTAATGTCATGTCACGACGCAGGTCCTCGCACAAACTTCATTTTTGGGGTTTGCCATAGTATCACTAAGCAATCCCCCTTGTTGTCTCGGGTTTAAATGAGAAGAAATTTGACCCATTTGGGTCTCCAACTGCTTGATAGAGATGGAATGAGAATTCACCGTCTGGTTAACGGTCGATACATCTTCCCTTCATCTCCTTCAATTTTTTATCGGACCCTTCAACCTTGTTGAGAATACGAGAGAGCATATCCTTAGACCGGCCACCCTTAGAATCTTTTGGCTTTTGACACTCGTGGGGAAGAAAATACCTATCCTTCTCCCCATCCCTTTCCTTCCAAGTGGGGTTACGATCCATCCACTCTTTATCACGATCTCTCCAACCCTCGTCCCTATTCCAACCTTGGTTACCACCCTGTCTTGGGTAGTTTGCACGATATCCTCCTCCTTGGCTGCCTAGGAAGTTTACTTCCTCATTGTATAACGCTTCAAACTTGGCCTCTTCGAGATTTATACAACCAACACCGACATCACTAACACTTCTAGCACCAGCACCCATGACGTTCTTGGCTAAGATGTCAAGTTGGGTCATTATCTTTGCCATGTTCTAGTCCCTCTCTTGATATTTTTCAAATTGCTTTGTCAATTTAAACGTGAGAGGGGAGACCTAATCTTCCTAGGTGTACCATGCCCGATTAATTTTGGTCATACCATCTAAGAGCTGGGCTGCTATAATATAAGGTAGTTGCATCAAACTGCCCAGAGAAAGTTGATCAGCTACTCCCTTGTTCACCGAATCAAGGCTTCGGTAAAAGTATTGCAGCAAAACGTTATCGGGCAAACCACGAGTTGGGCATTGCAGTACCAACTTCTTAAATCTTAGCCAAGTCTCATGGATTGGCTCACCTTCCAAACACTTGAAGCTTTGGATGTTGTCCCTAAGTGTCATCATCTTCGAAAGAGGGAAAAATTGCACTTAGAATGCGGTGACAAGCTCTTCCCACGAAGTGATAGAATCTCTTGGCAACTCGTCCAACCACTTACACGCTTTTCCCATTAGAGAAAATGGAAACAACCTCAACCGGATCAATTCTTGGGCTATGTTCTTAAAGGAAAATGGCCCGCAAACATCGACAAAGTTCCTTATATGCTTATGGGGATCCTCATGAGCCAACCCACCAAACAACCCTTTCAATTGCAAGAGCTGCAACATGGTACTTGTAATGTGGAACACATCGTTCCCTTCTGCCAGAGGCAAGTGAATGGCACCAACTCCACCCACAAGAGTTGGGTCATTGACATCATTGAGGTTTTTGATGTCATCTTGGTGGCCCACTTGGCTACCATTGCTTCCGTTGACACTCGTTTCCTCTATTTTAAAACAACAACACAAAAACCAAAACTCAAAGTAAGTAGATTCAACTATGACTAACAAGAACAAAATTCAACTTCACCAAAAGAATTTCAAACAACACCACTCCCCGACAGCGGCCCCGTTTTAATTAACGTTTCAAGGACACTTCATCCAATTGTAAGTGTCAACGATCGCTAGTCAGTATAAAACCAAACTAAATGAGTTGGGGTCGAATCCCACAGGGAGCGGTACGTGTTTCAGATTCAATTGGGAAGTATGAACATGTTCAAATCAGTTATAGGATTAATAGTTATTGAATAAAAACATCATTCAAATCAGGGGTGACACGAATGTCAAATGAGGGGTTTTGGTTTTAATTATCAACTACAAACAACAACAAACAATATGAAATAACAATAATGAGACGGGTTCTTGGGATATGATTCGATTATAGGCTAATATAGACAAATGAGTAATTGCAACTATTAGAAAATGGCTAAATATCAGTGAGTAAGCTAGACTATAGAGGAGATAAACTTTCTCTCAAACAGTTTACCCCAAATCATGTTGATTTCTCTCGAACATCAACAAGCATGCAAAATAAGAACAGCCCACACCTTAGTCCATTCACTCTCTCGAGCTAAATGTGTGGAAAAGGGTTTAGGATTCACTCTCTCGAGCTGAACCCAGGTCAACCCAATACCCACAGACTATCAATCAAACACCTTAGTTCTAAAACCTCTCTCGATCAAGCCAAGAACACAAAGGTAGAACTGTATTTGCAACTACAATTCTTTAATAAAACCAAAATAAATGATTGAACTCACTTTTAAATAGCATTTAAACTAACAATTTGCAATACCCATAAGCCAAATCAACCCATAATCATATAATCACACCCCAAGAATTAGGGTTTTAGCTAGACATCATAAAAAGGTAAAAACAGTTACCAATTTGATTATCCATCAACTGGGTAAGTGTAGATTCGTCCTTACAATGCTCTGATTCGAAGAATCTCAAAGACCCACTTCCAATTTCTCAAAAGTGAATAACTTCAATTCTTCAAAGCTTAGGAAAAACTAGAAAAAAACTGTCTCTACAGCTAAAAACTTAATAAAAACTCAAAATACATGATCTTAGATTCTAAACTAAATGTTTAAAAATGTATTTATAGTTGCCAAAAATGTACTACGAAGAATCACTTGGCGAAGTAAGTCGGGCTCGCTAAACCACTCGGTGAGCCGCCCTTTGGTCACCTCAATTGCCCTTCTGCCTTGGCATTCAGGATCCTCAAGGTCTGTAACTTTGGGCGATCTAACACTGCATCGCGGAACCACTCGGCGATCCGCCGAGTGCTCTTCGCCAACTTGGTTCTTTCCTTCAGGGCTTGGCACACTGGAACTTTAGGTGGTCAAGTAGCCATTCAGCGACTCGCCAAATGGACTTGGCGATCACCATGCTTGCCTTTCTTCATTCTTTCAGCTCGCTTTGTTCATTTTTGCAAATTAGTGTCCTTGCTTTGTTCCTCAATCCATATACCTATAAATCAAGGGTTTTACATAAGTTATTGGCACAAAATAAGAATTTGAGGAAACTAAATCTATATAAATAAAGCCTTAAATGAGTCCAAATCTTGAACTCATAACCTACTAGGGAAGAACATAGTCATGATGAACTTGGATTTCAAGAAAATACTTATGGTTTTTGAATCCTTATGTATATATTATAATACATATTGTTTAAGTTAAATGATAAGTTAATACTTAGCTATAGAGTTTGGACTTATTCCTATTGTGATTGTTTTTGTTTGTCAAAGAGAAGTTTACCAAACTTCAATCATGAGAATCCCAATGAGATCAATCCCATGAGAGGTAGTATTATTAGTAATAATGTTATAGAAAATGGAAGGGCCGGACGGATCCATAATTTTAACTCGGGGTTTGAAAAATAAAAATATAATATTTGCAATTTGAACTTGAAATCTACCGGTGGAGTATGAATTCTCTGAATCACTGAGTCAACCTCTAGTATTATATTTAGGGGAAAGCATAACCCCCTCCCCCTTAAATTTGTCACGAAAAGTCAGTTATACGCTTCAACTATTGTGACGACCTATTATACATATGAATTACTTAGAAGTGAATTTATTTCAACCCTAACGCAATACAACCAGTCCCATGATGGGAAAGTGTTTCACACTCGTGCCACATCAACGTCATGTCACTAGCCAAATCAATAATTATGACAGATTTAAAAAAAAAACATGTCACTCAATTGTTTCTTCTTCCCTATACAACATCAAACACACCATTAAACTACCATCATTGTTGCAATTATCACTAAATTCACCTGATCTCCACCACTATAGATTCCACCACCCACAATCAAATTCACCATAGGAATCTTCTCACAAGCACTCCATCATAATTTTTTTTTATAGCCACCATAATATAGTTGACTAAATTCACCATCGAAATCACATCACCACCATTGTAATTTATTATAATCATAATCATAAATTTCAGCATCCACATCAAAATGACAAATTTTATTGTCATTATTAAAGTTAAAAGTCACATCTCCACTAATTTTATCACCCATCACCAAATCCACCACAAAAAATTATCACAATTACAAATTTCATTCAAGCTCAAAGAAGAGAATGGTGAAAAATAAGAAGTTGATTAGTGAAAGAAAAAATAAATTGATTTTGATAAGACAAAGGGTGGAAAAGAGATAAAGAATAACATGAAGAAAATTAGGTGGAGGGTTGTCCATGGAGAATAGACTCTGTTTTCCTTTTTTTTTTTTTTTCAATCCACCATCAAACCCGCCACCATAAAAGATCTATGAATATACATTTAAAAAAAATAAAATTGCAACACCCAAAAACTTTTTACACAGAAAAAGAAAGATCAGGGGATTTTCTTATTTCATATGCTCACAATCAATAAAAAAGATAAAAATAAATTGAATAAAAAGTGCTCGACTTGACAAATTTGATCTGGGAGTAGTAAGGATTGATCAATTTTAGATGTCTAGACGAATTTTTTTTCGAGCAGTAAACGTAATTAATTGAGCAACTTCGTTTATCTTGCTGGATATTTCTATCCCTCAATCTTGTTTTCTGTTTTTCTCTTGAAAATTTACCATGAAAAAAAATTATTTTTCTCAATATCCATAACAAAAAAGAGTCTTTGTGATTAAAAAAAGAACAATGGAGGAGAAGAAAAGTAAGGTGACGTGAAGGAGAAGGGAAGGGGATGGGGAAAATTGACTTTATTTTGACTAAAACTCCCTTATTTATTTTGTATTTAATTTTATTTCCACGTCAGCTTTGAGGGTGACATTAAATTCACTTTTGAGTAGTATAGGTGTGTAATATGCCGTTCGAATAGCTTGAGTGTGTAACTGACTCTTCGCGACAACTTTAGGGGGTGAATTTATGTCTTGATAGGATATTCATAGTCTCTATATATACATAAATATTTTTTTTTAAGAAATGTCCCATATATACAATATAATTGATTGTTGATCCCCTCACAATCCTCTAGATCCACCTCTAGTGCTAGCTATTGCATTCAAGTTTCCCAAACCTGCAAAATTATTAACTATACATATATTTGTGGTAAAACTTCTTGTATGATCACAAAAAATTTCAACTTAAAGGATGTCGAAATGGGCATATCTCCCTCATCTGTACAGACAAACTTCAACATGTCTTTCTTCTGAAATCGAAATTTAGCAAATTCGGTGGCATTGGAAAGAGGACTCAAAGACATTTCATTTGATATTATGAGCCACCTAACTCATCTTGTATTGAAAGTTATGGTCGTTTGAAGTTGACCCAAAACTCACAACTAAAGCATAACTTGAACAAATCACAAATTAGCTCTTTCCAAATTAGTTCTTTCCAAATTTAGCTCTTTCTAAGGCGGGATGTTACAATTTCACCAATATATATTATTATCATCCAATCTACCAAGCATATTAACTCATCTTAGAATCTCACCTTTTAAAAAATAAAAACGATAATTAATATAGACAGATCATAATAGTTATATTAGGATTAAGAATATAATTACATTTAATAGTTTAAAGAATATGCTCTTGTCAGTCCATTTGTGCATAAGCTAAATCTCAATACACTAAATCATCTACTATATAAGTAGACAGACATCATAAACGAATATATGATCTATTAAAACTTTTGTTAAAACTGAACAAATAATTATTCTATAATAAATACCATATCTGAACATATGATTAATAGTATATATCTCAACATTCGCAACAACTTTAGGGGTGAATTTATGTCTTGATAGGGAATTCAAAATCTCTATATATACATAAAATATTTTTTTTAAATGTCATATATATATACAATATAATTGATTATTGATCCCCACACAATCCTCTATATCCACCCCTGGTGCCAGCTATTGCATTGAAGTTTCCCAAACCTGCAAAATTATTTAATATATACATATTTGTGGTGAAACATGTTGTATGATCACAGAAAATTCGTTCCAACTTAAAGCGTGTCGAAAATAATACTAGTATTAAAGAAAATTCACTCGGTATATATATATATATTTTTGTATTAAATAACTAGTGAAAACAACAAAGAGATGATTACCAAGATATGTTGACCATTTTATTGATTTAATCTCACGGATTTTATCTGTACATATCTAGATATGAATGAATTTGGACTTTTTGTAGTAAGCTCAAAAGAATAAAATTAAATTTTCCCAACAACAAAATTGAATTAGGACTCACATATATCGCGCGCACCAGAGGACAAAACCACCTTTTACCCTTTAGGCCCTTAGCTCACGTGCGCAAATCTTTTTACACTAAAGCATTAAACAAGTTTTTGTAACACCAGTTGAATCTCACAATGACTATTGTTTGCCAAAAATAATTAATCTGTGTGAATGTCACGACCCAGACCTTCGTGATTGGCACCCACACTAACCCTTCGGTGGGAGAACCACTACTACAACTCAAACCAAGCAACTAACCCAACAGTAAGGCATTTAAGTTACGGAAGCAAGTTAAATACAGGGAGTTCCCATAAACTCCAACAAAAGTCTAACAACGAACTAAGCAATGCGGAAGAAATAACCTAGAACCTGAAAGTCAATGTACCAAAACATCTAAAGTTCAACAAGTCTAAAGAAGAAGGGATGCAACCCCAATCTAGTGAACTAATCAACTAACTAGAACATAGTCTAAGTCCGGAAATGGTGGACATAGATGAAAGAGAACCCATGGAAGCCCGAAAGAATTGGCTAACCCTTGAATTCGAACGATCACTAATCTCCTAAGCGAGGTCTGTTAGTAGCCGCTTGAAGATGCCCTGTACTCAACAAAAATAAGAGCAAATGAAGTAACAGTACACAACCACAGTGTACAGGTAGGATCACACGGCTATCCCACTAAGTGCAACATACATAAGTCATCACAACAATATAATCATATGCATATAACGAACATATACAATATCATCAACATATACGAACAATGAACAACTTCACATTTTCTCAAGATACCCAATTATGACAAGTCATTGGTCCTCTCATGGAACCCAAACCCAAACAGTTAGCATACCGAAACGTGGTACCTGATCCAATAATTATGCCGGGACGTGGCAACCGATCCCATAGTTATACCGGAACGTGGCAACCGATCCATTCAACACACCACAATCACAATCACAAGTACATCCTCAAGATCATACAATTAAGTCATGATTTCATGGTAACCATCATTCATCTATCTCATTTACAACAAGTGTGATCAATAATGCAACATTCATTACATACATGTATCATAATGAAGCAAGAACAAACATACATCACACAATCATAGAATCACAATCATCACCAACCTTGAAACAAGCTCGAAACCCTAAGAAACTTGATCCTTCCCTTTCCGGATTCGTTCTGCTTGTTCTTGGTCTACAAACAATCAATATAATACGGGAATCAATAAACAATTACTAATTACGCGAATTACTAACAATTCTATGAACCCTAGATCAAACTCATGATCCCAATTATCCAAATTAGGGTTGTTTCCACCATAGAATCTATAACAAAACCCTCCCCCATCAATATTCACCCATTCTATTACGTTCTACGGATCAAAAAATGGATTCGGAAAGTGAAAAGCTTACCTTTAGCCTCAAGAATGGTGAAAAATGTGTAGGAGTCGCCTGGGGTTCGTTCCTTAGCTCTAACAATCGAAAAGTGTCAAATAAGGTCATTTAGGGGTTTATTTATGACTTTAAGTCGCGTCTGGCCTGCCACAACGGTCACCACCCCGCTATAGCTGCCCTGCCAAAGCGACCAAAATCCCCGCCAAGGTGGGTTGCATGAAACAGAGAGATATTTAAAGAATTCCAAAATCTCCATTTCACAACACATCGCTAACCAACAACGCTCAGAAATTACCCTTTACGCTAAGATCGATTCCAAGAGTTCTACTCGCCCGAATTCAATACCGTAAAGTCATACGGATTCCTTAACGAGTTATCTAACTACTCATGTAATCAAAATCATAATTAAATCACCCAATTTTTACCAGATTTCCCTACACCTTAAAGACTTCGATTTCGTCCAAATCTGGACTAGGTTGGAAAAATCCAAATACTACGAAAAAGTTTACCGGCCCTAAATTTTCCCCCGTTGGCATTTTTATAACGACGGGAATAGGTCGTTAGAGTGAATAGCGTAAGCTTAATTAATAACATCAATAAATAGAAATAGTGAGGACCAAATTTCCCTTAGCTTCTTCCTCAGAATCCCCTCGGAACTTTGTCGTAGGAAAAAATTAAATATAAAAATCAAATAATGTTATATTTGTCTTATTAAGCTGACTAAGAAATATTGACATTGTACAAATTAGTACCCTAATAGGTACAAATGTGATGAAGCTAATACAAGGGGAAAAAATAATATATATTGCCAATGTGTCATATATCCCTTTCCACATCTTCAAGTATTTTTTTTGAATTGGTTCAGGTTGGTTGTGTTGGGATATACTATTAACCATGAAATTGTGTTATAATATTTTTTATTTAATCCCTTGTAAAGATTTTTTATGTTATTTATTTAATATAATAAATTTTTGTTTAAATAGATCATTATATATATATGTGTGTCCATTGCTTATATAGTAGACAATTTTGTGTATGGATTATTTTAACTCATACACGGAAGATTAAAATTGTTGGTGCATATAAGTTATAAATTTATGTTCACGATCAAAGATGAAGTAGGACGAACATCTTGATGATCGTAGCACAAGATTAAAAATAATTTGATCTTAATTATAAGAATGGTTAAATTCAACTTCTTGTGCTAGTACATTTTGTATGTATTGAACGGACCAATTAGAGACATTTGTTTATGTTCTGAATATTTATAAATAAATTCTCTAGTCCACTACATGTACTTATACTCTTAATCTTGATATAATTATTATGATCTATGTAATTTATTTTATTGTTTTAATCTATTAAAAGGTGAGACTTTTTGATGAGTCAATAAATTCCTAATAGATTATATAATGACAAATTACATTAGTGAAATAATAATTAGTTGATATAAACCGTGTCTCGGACACGAGTTGAAGACACCCCTTTATGGTTACTTATAAGTTTTCACGTGAAAACCCTGCAGGTGGATTTTACATCCGTCACGTGAAATAAGTTAAGTAAATATAATAAATGATTAATTTAGTCAATGAATTAAAATTTTAGATAATTTTGATTTAATTGATTGGTGTCGGTAATTCTAACACGGGGGGTTAAATAAGATGTAGTGGTAGATTCCGAAATTAAATTGAGGAGTGCAATCACAGAATTTTAGTGGAATACTTTGTAATTTATTGCGATATGGTTAATTCGTTCATTTGAGAATTGTTATCGTAATTTGAAGCCTCTATTAAATATATCTACGGTCCCTACTATGCCTGATTAATTGACCAAGTTTGAAAAGAAGGACAAATTAATTTTATTGTTGATCTTCTTTAAAGGATGAATTATTTGAGAGTTAAAGATTGAGTTAGTGACAAAAACGTTTGGTCTTAAATGGATGAAAACGTTTTTGTTCTTATTACAAAAACGTTTGGCCTATAAATGGATGAAAACGTTTTTGTTCTTATTACAAAAACGTTTGGCCTTTAATGGATGAAAACGTTTTTTATCTCAATTTATTCTCATGATCCTCTTGATTGCTGATTAAGCCTGAAATTTATTTGGACGTTTTTCCTATTCATTCTTGAGTTGGAAAACTAGATAAATAGGCTGGATGTGGCATGAAAGAAATCATCTTTGAAAAACAAGTAATACTTACCCACACAAGTAACTTGGTAGTAACAGTCAATCAGGAAATAGGAGAAGATCGTAGCTCTGGATCCTTGGCATCTGGACGACTTTTGTAGAAGTTTCAACAGGTTAGTGTTCTTCTAAACTCGTTTATGTTATATTGTTTAGTCTATATGTAAGATTTGTGATCCTGAATATAGCTTCCGTTGTGCATATTCTAACACCTTGTGTGTGTTTCATTAACCCATTTAATTGATATTTCACACACTTGTCAAATATGACATAGTTTTCCATATTGATGTCCCAAAAATATGAATAGATATATATTTTTAGTCTATATTATGTCTTTAAGAAATAATTAGGTATTTTCACATGGTACAGTATGTTTTTTTTTTGTTGATAAAAACACTATACTACCAAATCTATCAGTTACAAATTTTTTCAGGGTAGCAGCGACAATTTCAGAAGGAAGGTTAAGGTAAG
>JAJOOF010064484.1:0-25060 GCA_029582545.1 Solanum lignicaule
TCCAAATTTCATTTGTGTCACATAAATTGAGACAACAAAAATAACATATATTGGGTCCATTTTAATTTATTTGTCTTATTTTTTTATATTTAAAAAATGCGTAAAAATACTATAAATCATGATAATTGACAACATAAAATATGTTTTGAAAAAAAATACAAAAAATTCCACTGATTCTTGAAGTGAATCTATCGTAAAAATACTATAAATCATGATAATTGACAACATAAAATATTTCAAAAATGTTGTATGTGGGTAGTCTTATTATGCCTTAAATAGCGTCAAAGAAAGTACAGGTTTGTCATAAAAAAACTTATTCCTTTATCTACGCAAACAATCGCTTCAAAAACTCGGTTATTAGCCCCAAAATATACCATTTATATTATTGGGCCCGTGCATAGCACGGGCAACATTATCTAGTATATATATATATTCAAGTCAAACTCCAAAGTCTATGGGACCAATTTCAAAAATTGTAGGAGTAAATAAAAAAGATTTATGTAGTTTTGATCCTAGTTATGAAACATAGTGATAGTTTGTGTATTTATAAAATTTAGGAAATAATTTATCGAACGAAATATTTTGTATTTTTACGGTAATTCTTGTATTTTAAAAAATATATGTGTATCATTATCAGAAACACCCCAACTCCAACAAAATATCACTTGTATGTCATTGTATTTTATGATGAGATACACTTATATTTCAGGCTTAAAATAAAAAAGATACATGCATTGGGTGTATTGGCTACCAAATCCAAACTCTTACTACATATTGTATTTTTTTTAAAAAGTATCACTATTTCGAGTAAATATTGAAACTATTTTTATTGGGTCGAGTAATTTTTTCAAATAAAATCAAGGCAATAACTCGTTCCTTCTAACTATGTAAGTTGTAGTAGAATCATTTAGATTTTAGTTTGATTTTTGGATTGATACGTTTAGGGTAAATGTGATTCTTCACATGTATGGTTTTTTTTTTAGAAAAATAAAATACATATATAAAGTAGAATCTACTCCACGAAGATATTACTTCCTCCGTCCTATTTTACGTGACATTCTTCCCTTTTTAGTCCATCCCAAACAAACGAAATAATTTAACTTTAAAATTTTATTTTTACCTTAATGAATTGTTTTTTTAAAAAAAAAACTCCAGTATAATCTAGAGCCGCTACAATCTCTGTCACAATGTCTACCCTTCAAATGAGCACTTTGTGCGCATCAGATAAGTCACTCACTATGTAATAGCCTGCAAACCACACATAAAATGTAAATCGCATTAGGCAAGCCCTATGAGAAAAACTCGACTCAGAAGATATTGAGGGGGAATCGATCCCCAGTTATCTGTGTGAATGAACACCGTTCAAACCAATTAAGTCATTTCAAAGAACCTTAATAGAATGATTTATAATCATATAAAATATCTAACAATATAAATAAAAATACACTTTCCATAAAAATTAACTTTTTTCAAAAAAATATTGTATCAAATTAAAGGGCACCTAATAAAATAGGACAGAGGAAAGACTTAAAAACTGGAAACATATAACTATTACTCCACAAAGATTCTGTGACATATGGTTATATTTTTATTTTTTTTATAAAGCAAATAATAGTGTTTATCTATTGTCGTTATATAATAAAAAGACAACTATAATGTTTATAGTTATATTATTAAAAAGCAAATAATGTTGTTTTCTAGTTGTTTTCATGTGGATTACTGGACACTTTTAAGATATTGATTGATTTCTAATTGGTTAAGTCTCTAAGGGGTTGTTTGGTAGAGTTTATAAGAATAATGCGTATTAGTAATGCTTGCATTAGCAATGCATGCATTAGTTATGCTTGCATTAATTATACATAGATTATTCTTATGCATTGTTTGGTTTGATGCATAAAAAAATAGTATGCATTGCATAAAAAAATTAATTTACAAAGATACCCTCCACTATTATGGTGGAAAAGATGTAAAAGAGGTTTTGAAGGGTAATTGGATCTTTAATCATATTAATGCATACATTAAAACCATTGCATTGCTAATACCTAGAATTCATGGTATTAGCAATACCCACCTTAATAGACTTTAGAGTGTATAACTAATGCAAACATTAGTTATAACATAGATTGAAAAAGAGTACCAAACATGCTACTAGTAATACACAAGACTAATGCATACATTATTTTTTCTAATACACTCTACCAAACGACCCCTAAGTGCTTTATTTTAAAGTAAGACCAAGTCAACAGGATAATATATCTCTCATCTCATCTTAATCATATCATTGTCAGTAAGATAAAAATAAAATAAAATATCCTCCAAGCTGTTAATTTAGTATACAAATAAATTTGCATTTATGGATTGTTTGGTTCAAACACAAATATATTAAGATTAAATATTGTAACATTTCGTATCTTTGTGCTATGACTTGATCATATAAATAACTCAATTGAAATCACGAGAACATAATCACTTGAATGAACTAATTAAGAAATTATGTTGAAGTACGATGTCATTGCGTAAGTATGAAAATGTCAAGGAATAAAAATAAACTTGTATTTATGAATATGACTTCTTTTTTTCGAAAGGGAAGAACTTTATGATTTTCTATGACAAGCTGAACATATTCATCATTTTGAGTTCAAGGGCTAAATGATATCATGTAATGAACAATAGTAGTATTGATAACAGAGAATTACACCTTGAATAGAGTGTATTTGAAACAAATTACAGGTAATCCGACTTGTGTATATCTAAGATATAAACATATATATATATATATATATATATATATATATGAACCGTCATATACATGTCTACAAAACAATTAATTGGCAAGAAATATAATTTCAAAAACTACTTTTCAGTTGTAATTATCACCAATAATAGTATGCTTTATGCTGTTTACCCTTAATTAATTAGTGGAACATGTACAACTTTAGTTTTTAGAACAACAATTGTACTGGGCTTCATGAATCTTGGCCCATGTAGCTAAATCCAAATGGACCTCTAGAAAATAACAAGCTTACATATAACAATTGAGCATTGGCCCAAAGAGGTTTGTGGAGCAGCTTTATCTTTCGGAACAACAATTGTGTTAGCTTCCCTTATCTTAGCCCATGTACCTAAATTCAAATTGACCTCAAGAAAAAAACAAAGAAAACCTATTAATATGTGCGATTCGACCAAATTTATTATCAATATGGTTAGAATATACAATATATATATATATATACACACGATTCAGCCAAATTTACTATAAGACGATAAGAGATCACTCACTGGACATATACGTGCTGAATATTTTAGTTGAGGAATAGTGTTAAGTACAAAGCTCTATGTCACAGTGGATAGAATGAAATAGCGCATTCGATAATATATATATACACACATTGTTTATTGGGTGGTCTTATATATTTTTTATTATAATAAATAAAAGTACCCAACTATGCACGTATTGTGCATAGCCTATTGGTCAGATAAATCGTTATCTATTTAAACTTCATTATGAATTAGTGTTTGATTTTCTTTATCTTGATATAAGATTGGCGCAAAATTAATATTATTCGAAGATATATGAGCTCTTTTTCACAAGTACATGAAAATGTTACATTCTTACCCATGTTAATCCTAAGACATTTGACTAAATGTAATTAAATTATTTAAGTTATATTGTTAAAAGTAAAAAAACAATATTGAAATCATGCATGTTGGTCCCGCCTATCCAGTGTTACAAAATTTGGTGACACTCAATCAAAGGAATGTTGATTTGAGTAGTCATTAGAATGAATACGCCACTCTCTCAACATGAAAAAAAAATGAATTTGGAAGGTGTAGTCATTTTGATGTATATGTGTCGTGTCATAGTAGATTTACTCATTTTACTTCTAAGTTGTCTCATTTTTTATTTTTTACTCTGTCATTATTTATATAAAGGCTCGATTAATATAGATTTGCACAATATATATATATATATATATATATATCTAGAATTCGAACAGGGTATGCTTAGAAAAATGGAATCCTATTCTTCCCATCTCAATCCTAGGTGCAAGGGTGCTACCTAGGCGAAGGGTGGTTCGGTCTACACTCTTCACCAAAAAATTATATGGTGTACAGAGGATAAATTAGTAATTAATATGAGTGTATATTTAATTTTGCTCATTCTTAATACAACTGAAAAGAAAATTTGCACACCCTTTGTCAAGTTCCTGACTCCATCAATGCCTCGGCGGTGCCTCTTTTAATTTCCATTGTCTTGCTTTTGTTTCTCGTGGTGTTTGATATCTGTATTTGGAGGGTTGATTAATCTGAATTTACGTTATGTAACACTTATTAAGGAAGAAACACTCTTTATCATGATTTTTTTAATACCTAAAATTTTAATTCGAGATCTCTAATTTAGAATGGAAGAATCTTATTCATTTCACCTCAATCTTTGTTGGTGTCTCTCTTTCCGTTGTCTTCTTTTATTTTATGCAGTATTTGATATTTCTATTAGGGTCAAATTAATTTGTATTTACATTATGTAAAGCTTACTAAGGAAGAAACATTTTTCATTAAAAGTTTTTTTTTTTTTTTTAAATATTTAGACTTCAAATCTAAGACGACTTTTGATTTAAAACATCGCAATCTTTGGTTATGTTTCTTTCTTTCCATTGTGTTTTCACTTTACTATGCTTGTACTAAGAGAAAAATTTGATCAAATTGTAGAAAGATACATGCATTGATTTGAAAGGCATTTAAACTCAAGAAACTAAACTTAAAAGTTTATGAAATTCAATTTATAATTCATAGGCTAGGAGAAAAAAGAAAAAAAAAAGGTACTCATGTGATTGCTGGTTAGAAAGATACTATTTTGATTATTATCTTATAATCCCACTTAAGTATGTGAATTTATATATTATTTTATATAAAATAAAAATAAAATAATTATACATAGATAATTTCTGTATTACTAACTCTTTACCGATCAATAAAAATATCCTCTAAGTGCGCAAGTGAACCTATAATAAGAGGAAAAAGAGTCTTAATTCTTGAAGTATAAGCAAATATATCGTCTTCTTCCTCCTTTTCTTCCTCCTCTATCTATCCAACATTTTATATTACTAGATTTCTTATATCCATTGATTTTAGGTTTGAATTGGTTTCGTTTCATTTTACACGAAACACTAAGGGATCGTTTGGTACAAAGATTAATAACGTAAGGATTAGTAATGCATGATTTATTTTTATCAAGTGTTTGGTTCATTGTTTCCTACTTCATCTTGTGTTTGGATTAAAACTCTATAAAAAGTTTCTTTCCAATTATACCCTTGTATTATTATGTAATTGGGTCAAGGTAGATAATTGCCGGACAATGTTTTTTTTTTATGACCTTCTAATTAGCTAGGTGAAGAACAATTTTGTTGTCATGATTGCTATTTTTTCACTTGAATTATTTGAGGATAAATAATTGTCATTTTAATAAATTTAGCACTCACAAAATGACATTTTTCAATTTAAAAAAGATAAAATCATCTACTTTTAAAACCAATAAGATGGTAAACAATACTTAGTAAAATTGAGTAAACCATCTACATTTACACATAAAAATTGCAAGTTATAGTTTTAATATGTATGCAATTTTATAAATTGTTCAAAATACAAATAATTAGAAAACCACACACACACACACACACACACACACACACACACACATATATATATATATATATATATATAAATTTATACATTCAATTAAGAAACATTATGTGGTGATATATTTACCTTTTTAATTAGTAAATGTTAAATTCACATTTCAAAAATTGTATTGTATTTATTTAGTAACAAACAACTCTCTCTAATAATTTATATGCTAATTTATTTAAATTAATTTACTAATACAAATATAAAACATAAAATTAAGAAAATAAACAAAATGATTAAAATGATTTGAGGGATATTTTTGTCTTTACATAGACTTATCCCATGGTATTAAATCCTATGTATTACTAATACCTCCAAATAGAAGATATTAGTAATGCATCCTCTAATGTCATGTAGGGTGTATAACTAATCCATACATAGTATTATATAATACCATACATAATACATAAACTATTTCTCCTAATACTTCCTACCAAACGACCCCTAAGTTCATGATTTGCTGAAAAATTGAAAATAATGACAAATCAACTATGTTATTGCAAATTGAATCTATTAGATTGATTGATGTTTGACAAATTGATAGTTGCAATTTATTTTTTATAATATAAAATTTATGCATCAAATTTTAATTTATTTGAAGTAAATTTGAAGTGTCTAATCGTTTATTTAATTATTATAGTTTGAACAACAAATTAGTAGTTAAGTAACTATACTACAATATTTCATATTCTATAGTAATGTAAGAAATCAAATTGAAAGAACAATACTATAGTATTAAATTCTTTCCATATTTTAGCTCCTTACCTAGTTTGACTGAAATTTTATGTAGATTGAAACTTTCTTCTTTAAGTTTTTCACCCGGTATTTGGTATCCGTATTGGAGTCTATAAAATATAGATTCACATTGGATAACACCATATTTGTGAGTAGCGCCTTGTTATTAAAGATTTTTTTATATCGAGAACTCAAACTTGAAGATTGAAACTTACTTTGCCCAACAACTTTTTAAAACTGATCCTTTCAGCCGTCTTTTTTTCCAATGACTTTATAATATAAAAACTTTAGTGCAACAAATCATATGTATATTATACTAAACGAGTTTGAACTTTTTGCAAAAGATTAAAAAATAAAGTTGATAGTAATTGGCTGCAGATATTTTTTTTTTCCTTTTCAAAACTCTGTTTTTTCAGCTCAATAGTCTCCTCCCATGGAGGAGTCCCGGAAAGTAGCAGTAATCGGAGCCGGCGCATCCGGTCTTGTGACGGCGCGTGAGCTACAAAGAGAAGGTCACAGAGTTGTTGTTTTCGAGAAATCGAACCAACTGGGTGGTCTATGGGTTTACAATCCTCAAGTTGAGACCGATCTACTCAGTCTCGATCCAAACAGAGAAATTGTTCATAGCAGTCTTTACAAATCTCTTCGAACAAATCTTCCTCGACGACTCATGAGTTTCAGCGATTACTCTTTCGATTGTGCAGAAAATGGGAACCGATTGAACTTTCCTGAGCACGAAGAAGTATTGAAGTTTTTGAATGAGTTCGCTAAGGATTTTGGGATCAATGAGTTGATCCGATTCAACACGGAGGTAGTACGAGTTGCGCCGGTTGAATTTGGGGGAAATCGTTGGGTTGTTGAATCGAAATTGGAGGAGTTAAGTTCAGAAGAGGTGTTTGATTCTGTAGTGATTTGTAATGGTCACTATACAGTACCCAGAGTTGCAAATATTCCAGGTAATATTTGTCACCTTGTATGGTAATAAATATGAAATAATTCTATACACTAACTAATAATAAGATAAATAAAAAGAAATCACTTAATAAAGAGTCGAGGGATGTGTTGAAAACACTTTAAATTTGACTAGAATTTAAGAGTGTATTTCAGTCGGGTTGCTAGATTAGGAGTGTATTTAAGTTCAATTTGTCAAAACTAAAGAGAATTTTTAAGACGGTCAATAGTTCGAAGATGAAACTAATAATCGACCTTTCTGTCTTAAGTTTTCTACTGTTGCAAAAAAGCTATAAATGAAGCACAAATAAAAACTTAATTAGACAAAAGTATCTTTATTAAACAATCTCTCAAAATAAAAATGTAAAACTAACATTTTTCCTAAAACATATTTAAACTCATTTTCTCTTCTACTACTAATTGCAAAATGAACCAGAGTACTGTCTTTTATCACAATTCTACTCTCAAAATCACTTTAAGAAAAGATTGGGTAAACATAATTTTTTATTAAATACTTTTAAAATATTTCTCAATAAATTAGCTAAACACAAACACAAATTGTTTCTCTTCAAATTAATTCTCCAGAAAGTTAATTTGACAAAAATACTTCTTAAAATAAGTTGTTTTAGAAGTTTGGCTAAACATGCACTCTTAGCCGAGCTACATGAAATTTAAGTAACATTCTAAAAAATATTCTTTTAACATTTGAATATGAGAATATTATATAGTTTCAAAATAACTGACTGAGTGCGACCTTTAAAGTGCGAAGAGAATTATAAAGTTTTAGGTTTGAGCCTTTATAAAAGTAAAAATAATACAATATGATATTTTTTCATTTGTCAAAGTCTTGGTGCACAAAATTACTTAGTACCTTTTGCCAGTGGGAGACAATATGTACATGGCGGACACCACATCAAGACGGAGCCAGGATTAGGAGTTTGGGGTTCACAAGTTAATATACATTTATATTTATTTAACTTTCTAATACAAATATAGGGTTTGCAGAAAAGCTACTGGGTCATCCGAACCCATGAACCCTCACTTAGCTCTGCCCCTGTCAGTTTGTCACTGCGTTCCTTAAAACTAATAAATAGTGAAAACAAATTAGGATGGTAAGACAATATGTACATGGCTTGTATTTTGAACTAATTGTTGTTAGTTAATATCCAAAGGTATACACAACTGGCCTGGAAAACAAATACATAGCCACAATTATCGAGTTCCTGAGCCATTTAAGGATCAGGCAAGACCTTTATACGCTTTTTGCATTTTCACTTCTTAAAGTTACATACAACAAGTCTATGCTTCCACTTGTAAATCATTATTTGTGTATTCAGATTGTAGTAGTAATTGGAGATGGACCAAGTGGACTTGATATTTGCCGAGACATAGCCACTGTAGCCAAGCAAGTTCATCTTTCAACAAGATCTTCTGAAATTGAAGTTTCGAAATTGGACAATTATGAAAATCTATGGAACCATTCAAAGGTATGTAATTGTTTTAAATGTTGTTGATTATGATATAGAAAGGGAGCTGATTTTGGAACTTCTTATTGCAGATTGATCATGTTGATGAAAGTGGTGAAGTGACTTTCTTGGATGGATCTTCTATTCATGCCGATATCATTCTCCATTGCACAGGGTTTAGTTCAAATCTTGAGTCCTTTTGTTTTCTCAAAAATCGTGTGATCATCTCATCTAAAAAATTTAAGTTTTTAAAGTTAAAGATCACCCTTTCATTTATATCTTCAACACGCGCCACTCACATATGGACTTGATCTAGTCTTTGCGGGCTAAAGTTGTGGAAGTTTTCTGTTAATGTGTGGCAGTGAGACACATAACCAGGACTTCTATCTATTCTGATATCATGTTGAATTGTAAGATCATCTTATCTAAAAGCTTCATGATGTGTTTAACATTATTTTCTTGCGCAGATACAAATATGATTTCCCATTTCTTGAAACCAAAGGAATAGTAAGTGTAAATGACGAGGGCCGTGTTGTTGGACCACTATACAAGCATGTCTTTCCTCCAAAGCTTTCTCCCTGCCTCTCCTTTGTTAGTATACCTTATCAGGTCAGCTAAATTGTATGAAAGAATATTATGGAAAATATTTTCTCGATTTTTGATTGGAGAGTGAAAATAACATAAGCAAACTGGATCATGCTTGACAACATATTTTAGTTTTTATTGATTAGAGTAGTGAATATGCAATGAACCCCCTTCATTGAAAGATTACGCTATGTAGATAGGGGAAAATGGTTTTTTTGTTGTTGCATATGTATAAGTTTTTGGATCTTCTTGGCATAAGAAACTTTTTTTTCAAATCCTCTTTACTTGAATTTCTGGCTCCATCACTACGCTTTTACATTGTATTATGCTCTTGAAATTTTTTAGCTATTGTGAGAAATGACAATGTAGACTTTTCCATGTGATGATCAGGGAATAGTCTTTCTAATGTTTGAATTACAAGCCAAATGGATTGCACAAGTTTTGTCTGGAAAGGTGCTTTTACCATCTGAAGAGGAGATGTTAGCTGATGTTCAGGATCATAATAGGCAACTTGAGGAAGCCGGCATCCCAAAACGTCATACTCATCGCCTTCACCCTCATGAGGTTATTCCGATAACTAATTTATTTTTCAAGATTCATTTCTGTATGACTCGGGCAAAAACCTGTTCATCACTCGTTATTTGTTGCTTTTTTCTTGTTTTACAAAATTCCCATGACATTATTAGAAAAATTCTTGAATATAAAACTTCACTCAATTCCAGCTACAAAAGAAGTATAGTTGAGAAGGATTTGTCTGTCCTCATGTCAAAGACCCTAAAACACTTTCTAAAAACTCAATGAAGGAGAGCCTTGATCGTTATGATCCTATTGCAAGATATGAGATTCGAGTCCCACATTGATTTAATTAATGGGGAGCTGATGTGGGGCTTATGCATCCTTTGACTCTCCCATCTTAATAGCTAGTTTCTAGGCTAACTAGATTGTATCAACGATATCAGAGCCACCCACCAACTGTCATGCCTTGGATCGTGACATCGATATTGCAGTGTTGGCCTTAGACTAGAAAATTGTTTAGCGCAAAATGGTTGAGGACATAGTGTGGTTTGTTATTATCCTATTGCAATGTGTGAGACTTGAGTCCCACATTGATTTAATAGGGAGCTGATGTGGGACTTATATAGCCTTGGGCTCTCCCACCTCAATGACTAGCTTTTGGGGGTGTGGTTCTCCCTAGATTGTATCATTGCATAACAGTACTAAGAATTGTTATCATGTGACTAGGAGGTCACGTGTTCAAGTCGTAAAAACAATCTCTTGCAGAAATACAAGCTAAAACTGCAAGTAGACCATAATGTGATAAGACCCGTCCCTAAAACTCATGCATAGCAAGAGCTTCAGATTCGAGTTTTCTTTCTTTTTTTCTAAATGTGAATGTTTTACCTATAAAGTTAGTTATAAGCTATAATTACATGAATTTGTTGGCAGATGGAGTACATGGACTGGATAGCAGCTCAAATAGGAATGCCATCACTTGACGCCGGCCTAAAGGAAATATATTGGAGTATTTACAAATGTGCTCGTGAAGTAGGGTATGCTAAATATAGAGATTTGTGGGTCTTTGAAAATTTGACTCAATCGTCTTTGTAGTTATCAAAAAATTAGTGGTTTTTTTTTGTATGTAACATCATTTCTATTCCTTTTATGTTTTACCACATTCATTCAGACGATGAACTAATCTTATATATGGATTTATTTACATAAATATTCTATTATAATATATTAAGATGTTAAATGTTAACATTTTTTCAAATAAACTTTATAATATAATCTTATAATGAGTTAAATTTTGAAATTATTAATAAAACAATATTTAAAGATCAAGAGAACCACCAAAGGATGAGGTGCAACTGATGGAACTGACCAAAGGTAAATTAAGAGAAAATCGTAATATATATATATATATATATAAGCAACACAATACTACTCCCTTTGTTTCTATTTATATCTCACCATTTTAGATTTCACATTCCTATAGAAATTATTTAAGTTTACCAATACTCTTGTTTAGTATTTTATTGAGTCAAGTTTTCAATAAATGTACATAAATTAATTGATCAATGAACATAAATTAATCATTTAGTTTTCCTATGTTGGTCAAATTCATACTTTCAAAGCTAATAACTCTCAAGGTAAGAAGAATAGTGTCATTTATGCATTAATTTTGTGAAATGACAAATACTCTATCTATCCAACAATACTTGTCCACTATTGACTTTGCACACGTCTATAAATAGAAGGGTGATTTTACTATATCACCATTTAAATATAATAAATATAATGTTTTAAAAAATATAACAGAGAAATGACTATAATTAATGATAAAGACAAATTAGGATTTAAGTATAAAATTATCTATTAATTTATGAAGTGTGTTGAACATTTGAAAAACATAGAGTTAATATCTCAAAAGGTCACTCAACTTTAGTAATTTATCTAATAAAATCATTAAACTTTATTTTGTATCAATAAAATCACTCAACTTAGGTCTTTATATCAATAAATTCACTTAATAAAATTCATCATTAAAATAAATTTAACATGACAAAATAAATTATTGGCATTGTCATGTTCATCATAATTAAAATAATAAGCAAATGACTTAAAATTACTACTACATCATTATACAAAGATACCGTAAAGGGGTTTAAATCTGCATAATTACTACTGCATCGAAATCATATTTTTAGTTTATACCTGCATAATTAGGGGTGCCATCGGGATATCGTAAAAGGATTCATTGAAAAATTATATTATATATATGAAATTAAAATTATTTTTTATATTCATATAATAAACGTTGAATCATCTTAATTTCTTTATGTGTTTACCTCTTTGTATTAGCGAACATCAAATAAATAAAAGGTGATCTTTAAAAAGATATTATCTTCCGTTTAGATTAAATGAGGAAGAGAGGTTTACGGGTTACTGATTGACGGTCATGCCAAGAGAGACCATGGTAGACGTTGATGGAGAAAGTAGCAGCAAAGAATATATGGAGACAACTCCTATCTATAAATGAAGAATTTTGACTCATTTATTTATTATTCAATCATTAATATAGTATAAAAGTAATTATTTTGTCATATCAAATTTATTTTAATAATAAATGTGGTTGAGGGATTTTATTGATATAAATGTCTAAGTTGAGTGATTTTATTGATACAAATGGCTAAATTGAGTGATTTTATCGATACAAAACAAAGTTTAATGATTTTGCTAGATAAATTCTCAAAGTTGAGGAATCTTTTGAGATATTAACTCAAAAACATAAGATATGAGTTGGCGCCGAGCATAAAAGTTAGTTAAAAAAATGGTTAGACAACTGTATACACAAGGATATACTCCCTCCGTTTCACAAAGAATGACCTAGTTTGACTTGGCACGGAGTTCAAGTAAATAAAAAAGACTTTTGAATCTTGTGGTCCTAAATTAAAGTTATGTCAAATGTACAAAATTGCCCTTAATCTTGTGGTTTTAAACATGCCACGTGGAAAGCAAAAAGTAAAATGTTACCAAAAAAGGAAAGAGGTCATTCTTTTTGAAATTGACTAAAAAGGAAAGGAGGTCATTCTTTGTGAAACGGAGGGAGTATTAGTTTTCTAAAAATTGACAATTTAGTTTGTCTTTATAATATAAAAAACTCAGTGCAAAACTGCGTTTTTCCAGCTCAATAGTCTCCTCCCATGGCGGAGTCGCGGAGAGTGGCAGTGATCGGAGCCGGGCCATCGGGTCTTGTGACGGCGCGTGAGCTGCAAAGAGAAGGTCACCGAGTTGTAGTATTCGAGAAATCGAACCAACTGGGTGGTCTATGGGCTTACAATCCCCGAGTTGAGATTGATTTACTCAGTCTCGATCCAAACAGAGAGATTATTCATAGCAGTCTCTACAAATCTCTTCGAACTAATCTTCCTCGACAACTCATGAGTTTTAGCGATTACTCTTTCGATTGTGTAGAAAATGGGAACCGATTGAACTTTCCTGAGCACGAAGAAGTATTGAAGTTTTTGAATGAGTTTGCTAACGATTTTGCGATCAATGAGTTGATCCGATTCAACACGGAGGTTGTACGAGTTGCGCCGGTTGAATTTGGGGGAAATCGTTGGATTGTTGAGTCGAAATCGGAGGAGTTAAGTTCAGAAGAAGTGTTTGATTCTGTAGTGATTTGTAATGGTCACTATACAGTACCCAGAGTTGCAAATATTCCAGGTAATATTTGTCACCTTCTAATAGTGAAAACAAATTAGGATGGTAAGAGTTGAACAGAAAACAATTTTACCTTGCTGCACTCACAAGTCACAGCATGGTGATCAAAGAAATGAGAATGATTGGATTTTATTTTGAACTAATTGTTGTTAGTTAATATCCCAAGGTATAAAAAATTGGCCTGGAAAACAAATACATAACCACAATTATCGAGTTCCTGAGCCATTTAAGGATCAGGCAAGACCTTTATACACTTTCTCGGTTTTTCACTTCTTAAAGTTACATACAACAAGTCTATGCTTCCACTTGTAAATTGATTTTTGTATTCAGACTGTAGTAGTAATTGGAGATGGACCAAGTGGGCTTGATATTTGCCGAGACATAGCGACTGTAGCCAAGCAAGTTCATCTTTCAACAAGATCTTCTGAAGTTGAAGTTTCGAAATTGGACAATTATGAAAATCTATGGAACCATTCAAAGGCATGTAATTGTTTTAAATGTTGTTGATTATGATAAAGAAAGGGAGCTGATTTTGGAAGTTCTTATTGCAGATTGATCATGTTGATGAAAGTGGTGAAGTGACTTTCTTGGATGGATCTTCTATTCATGCCGATATCATTCTCCATTCCACAGGGTTTAGTTCAAATCTTGAGTCTTTTTGTTTTCACAAAAATCGTGTGATCATCTCATCTAAAAAATTTAAGCGGTTAGAGATCACCCTTTTACTTATATCTTCAACACACCCTGATTTAATCTTGTGGGCTAAGCTCGTGGAAGTATTTTTGTTAATATGTGGTAGCGAGACACACAAACCGAAGGACTTCTATCCATTATGATATCATGTTGAATTGTTATAGAGAACATACTTGTATTTACTTAGTGACGTCTTTAACATTATTTTCTTGCACATACAGATACAAGTATGATTTCCCATTTCTTGAAACCAATGGAATAGTAAGTGTAGATGACGAGGGCCGTGCTGTTGGACCACTATATAAGCATGTCTTTCCTCCAAAGCTTTCTCCCTGCCTCTCCTTTGTTGGTATACCTTCTCAGGTCAGCTACATTTGTATGACTTGCATATATATAAGTTGTTTGGATCTTTTTGGCATACAAACTTTCTTTTTTGTGAATCCCCCTTACTGAATTTCTGGCTCCGCCATTGCTCTTTAACATTGTTAGTATGCTCTTGAAAATTTTAAAGCTATTGTGAGAAATGACAATATAGACTTTTCACTGTGATGATCAGGGAATAATCTTTCTTGGGTCTGAATTACAAGCCAAATGGATTGCACAAGTTTTGTCTGGAAAGGTGCTTTTACCTTCAGTGGATGATATGTTAGCTGATGTTGAGGATCATAACAGGCAACTTGAGGAAGCCGGCATCCCAAAACGTCACACTCATCGCCTTCACCCTCATGTGGTTAATCCGATAACTAATTTATTTTTCAAGATTTGTTTCAGTATGACTCATGCAAAACCTGTTCGATCATCACTCATTATTTTGTTGCTTTTTTCTTCTTTTTCAAAAAACTTCACTCAATTCTAGCTACAAAATAAGTATAGTTACGTTGAGAAGGATTTGTATATCCTCATGTTAAAGATCCTAAAACACTTAATAGAACTTAATGAAGGAGAGCCTTGACTGTTATGATCCTATTGCAAGATATGAGACTTGAGTCCCACATCGATTTAATTAATGGGGAGCTGATGTGGGGCTTATGCATCCTTTGACTCTCCCATCTCAATAGCTAGTTTCTAGGCACCCTAGATTGTATCAACGATATTAGAGCCACCCATCGTGCCTTGTATGGTGACACCGGTATTGCAGTGTTGGCCTCATACTAGAAAATGGTTTAGCGCATAATGTTTGAGGACGGCTGATGCAGAGTGTAGTAGTCTGACGACTGATGTGGAGCATAGCATGGTTTGTTATTATCCTATTGCAAGGTATGAGACTTGAGTCCCTCATCAATTTTATAGGGAGCTGATGTGGGACTTATATAGCCTTGGCTCTCCCACCCCAATAACTAGCTTTTGGGGGTGTGGTTCTCCCTAGGTTATATATCATTTGACATATATAGTTGTAAGAATTGTTATTGTGTGACCACGAGGGATTCACATGTACAATTCGTGAAAACAACTTCTTGCATAAATACAAGCTAAAATTGCGAGACCATAACGTGATACGGCCCTTCCCTAGAACTCGTGCATAGCAAGAGCTTCTTATTTGAGTTTTTTTCTTTCTTTCTGAATGTGAATGTTTTACCTATAAAGTTAGTGGTAGGCAATAATTACATGAATTTGTTGGCAGATGGAGTACATAGACTGGATAGCAGCTCAAATGGAAATGCCATCACTTGACGCCGGCCTAAAGGAAATGTATTGGAGTATTTACAGATGTGCTGGTGAAGTAGGGTATGCAAACTATAGGGATTTGTGGGTCTTTGACAATTTGGCAAAATTGTCTTTGTAGTTATAAAAAATTAGTGTTTTTTTATACGTAATATCATTTCTATTCATTTTATGTTTTATAACATTTATTATATAATTATTCCAAACATTAATAATAATACTGTATCACAAACCGTCTCTCTACCTCCACGAGGTAGTGATAAGGCCTGCATACACTTTACCCTTTCCAAACCCTATTTTATGGGATTTCACGGGGTATGTTATTATTTTTGTAATAATAATATTGTATTATGATTTAACTTTAAAGAAAAGAAAATAATAATATTAGAGGAGACTTGCTTTTTGTTCTTGAGATCTACCGATAAAAAATAGTAGGATAAATGCCTATATTTATGGGCCTATAAATTAAAAAATAAAAAGAGCAAAGAAGAAAAAACTAAAGTGCAAGTAAAAGATCAAGAGAAAATTGCACTATATATTAGTTCAAGCAACTATACTTTTAAATTGGATCCATATTTTAGCTTTTTACATAGATTAAAAACTTACTTTCCATCTCTTCCCCCAACAACTTTTTAAAACTCATCCTTTCACCAATCTTTATTCTAATTTTATTGATCAGTAGTGTGTGTGATATCCTTGAACAAAGAACAAGTAGTATAAGAGAGGTTCTGATTAAAAAAAAAAGATCTCAAACTAATTTTATATTAATTGAGTATCTAAAAAAACTATAAGATCTGAGTTATAGCTAAGCATAAAAATCGGAGAGGAAGTAGTTGGACAACTATAAACACGATGCTACATTGATATTCAACTTCTTGAAATTGGCAATTCAGTTTGACTTTATAAAATTATGCAACAAATCACAAATCATATCTATATTATATTAAAGGGATAATATATAAATATGATCTTTAAGTTAGCTTCAATAGATATTTACACTTTCTAATTTTGAATGTGCACAAATAAATACTTAAATTTGTATAAAATTAAATAAGTAGACAGTTTCATCATATGTGACGTCCTACACGACAATTTTCTATCCTATGTATGTATATCTACTTATTAAATTTTATACAAATTTAAGTAATTACATGTGCACACACAAAATTAAAGGACACATAAAATAATTAAAAAGACATATTTATGTATTATGACGGTAACTTTTCCCCAAACTTAAAAACTAAAGTGGCTAGTAAGTAGTAATTGGCTGCCGCTTCTTTTCAAATTCTGTTTTTTCAGCTCAATAGTCTCTTTCCATGGCGGAGTCCCGGAAAGTAGCAGTAATCGGAGCCGGCGCATCCGGTCTTGTGACGGCGCGTGAGCTACGAAGAGAAGGTCACCGAGTTGTAGTGTTCGAGAAATCGAACCAACTGGGTGGTCTATGGGTTTACAATCCTCGAGTTGAGACCGATCTACTCAGTCTCGATCCAAACAGAGAAATTATTCATAGCAGTCTTTACAAATCTCTTCGAACAAATCTTCCTCGACAACTCATGAGTTTCAGCGATTACTCTTTCGATTGTGCAGAAAATGGGAACCGACTGAACTTTCCTGAGCACGAAGAAGTATTGAAGTTTTTGAATGAGTTCACTAAGGATTTTGGGATCAATGAGTTAATCCGATTCGACACGGAGGTAGTACGAGTTGCGCCGGTTGAATTTGGGGGAAATCGTTGGGTTGTTGAGTCGAAATCGGAGGAGTTAAGTTCAGAAGAAGTGTTTGATTCTGTAGTGATTTGTAATGGTCACTATACAGTACCCAGAGTTGCAAATATTCCAGGTAATAATTGTCACCTTCTATTGGCGATAAATATGAGAAATACGACAAATGAAAAGAAATCACTTACTCTCTCCCTTCCTTTTTAGTTGTTAGAGTTTCTCTTTTGAGAGTCAAAACTATATAAATATTAACAAACTTTTTAAGACGTATTTTTCATCATATTGATATGAAATTTGACGGGATGGCGTGGGTGGGGGTAAGGGGTGGCGTAAAAATAAAAAATTAAAGAATGAAGTAGATTTTTAGAAACTGTTTTGCTTAATTTTGGAAGGGAAGTCATTTTCCTTAAATTTGAGAAAAATGAGTTGATTGGAAAACATTTTCCAAGCATTTAAGCTAACCAAATATGGAAAAATTGGATAATATTTTCCAAAAAATGTTTTCCTCCATACCAAACACACCCATAGTTTTTGAATATCTAAAATTTTGTTTTAAATTATCGAACTAATGTAATCTAATGTAGCTTTAAAAATTAGTCAAATTGACTTTCAAAAAGCGCAATGTAACAACTAAAAAAGAATGAAGGGATTAATATTTTTATCTCTGTTCAACCTATTTTGTTGAAAGCTCTTAATTATACTACTCCTTATAGCATCATGTTTACTTCTCCGGAAACTTAATTTGACAAAAGTGCCTCTTAAGATAAGCTATTTTAGAATTTTGGCCAAACATGTACTCTTAGTCGAGATAAATGAAATTTGACTTACATTCTAAAAATTACTTTTTCCGTTTCACAAAGAATGGTCTAGTTTACCTTGGCACGGAATTTAAGAAAATAAAGAAAACTTTTGAATCTTGTGATCCTAAATTAAAGTTATGTCAAATGTACAAAATTGCCCTTTAATCTTGTGGCTTTAAACATGCCATGTGGAAAACTGAAATTAAAATGTTATCAAAAAAAGAAAGAGGTCAATTGTTTTTTTGAAACTGACCAAAAATGAAATGAGGTCAGTCTTTTTGAAATGGAGGGAATATTCTTTTAACGTTTAGATATGAAGAGATTGTCGGTTTCAAAATATATAACGAGTGTGACCTAGTGGTCAACAAATCCTTGCGAAAGTAGATAATAAAATGTTATATTCTTTCATTTGTGTAAGTTTTAATGGACATAATTACACATTTTGCTGGTGGGAGATGGTAGATACTTGGCCATAAACCACCATAGAAAAAATAGTGAAAACAAATTAGGATGGTAAGAGTTAAACAGAAAACAATTTTACCTTGCTGCACTCACAAGTCACCACATGGTGATCAAAGAAATGAGAATGATTGGATTTTATTTTGAACTAATTCTTGATAGTTAATATCCAAAGGTATAAACAATTGGCCTGGAAAACAAATACATAGCCACAATTATCGAGTTCCCGAGCCATTTAAGGATCAGGCAAGACCTTTATACACTTTCTGTGTTTTCACTTCTTAAAGTTACATACAACAAATCTATGTGTCCACTTGTAAATCATTATTTTTGTATTTAGATTGTAGTAGTAATTGGAGATGGACCAAGTGGGCTTGATATTTGCCTAGAGATAGCCACTGTAGCCAAGCAAGTTCATCTTTCAACAAGATCTTCTGAAATTGAAGTTTCGAAATTGGACAATTATGAAAATCTATGGAATCATTCAAAGGTATGTAATTGTTTTAGATGTTGTTGATTATGATATAGAAAGGGTGCTGATTTTGGAAGTTCTTATTGCAGATTGATCATGTTGATGAAAGTGGTGAAGTGACTTTCTTGGATGGATCTTCTATTCATGCTGATATCATTCTCCACTGCACAGGGTTTAGTTCAAATCTTGAGTCTTTTTGTTTTCTCAAAAATCGCGTGATCATCTCATCTAAACAAATTTAAGCTGTCAAAGTTAATAATCACCCTTTCATTTATATCTTCACCACGCCCCCTCACATGTGGACTTGATCTAATCTTTGCGGGCTAAAGTTGTGGAAGTTTTCTGTTAATGTGTGGCAGTGAGACACAAAACTAGGACTTCTATCTATTCTGATATCATGTTGAATTGTATGGTCATCTTATCTAAAAGCTTAGTGATGTGTGTTTACATTATTTTCTTGTGCAGATACAAGTATGACTTCCCATTTCTCGAAACCAATGGAATAGTAAGTGTAGATGACAAGGGCCGTGTTGTTGGACCACTATACAAGCATGTCTTTCCTCCAAAGCTTTCTCCCTGCCTCTCCTTTGTTGGTATACCTTATCAGGTCAGCTAAATTGTACGAAAGAATATTATGGAAAACATTTTCTCAATGTTTGATTGGAGAGTGAAAATAACATAAGCAAACTGGATCATGCTTGACAACATATTTAGTTTTTATTGATTAGAGTCCCCTTCATTGAAAGATTACGCTATGTAGATAGGGGAATATGTTTTTTTTTTGTTGCATAAGAACCTTTTTTTTTTTGGAGTCCTCTTTACTTGAATTTCTGGCTCCGTCACTATGCGTTTACATTGTATTATGCTCTTGAATTCTTTTTAGCTATTGTGAGAAATGACTATGTAGACTTTTCCATGTGATGATCAGGGAATAGTCTTTCTAATGTTTGAATTACAAGCCAAATGGATTGCACAAGTTTTGTCTGGAAAGGTGTTTTTATCTGAAGAGGAGATGTTAGCTGATGTTGAGGATCATAATAGGCAACTTGAGGAAGCCGGCACCCCAAAACGTCACACTCATCGCCTTCACCCTCAGGTTATTCCGATAACTTATTTATTTTTCAAGATTCATTTCAGTATGACTCGGGCAAAAACTTGTTCATCACTCGTTATTTAGTTGCTTTTTTCTTCTTTTTCAAAATTCCCATACCATTATTAGAAAAATTCTTGAATATAATACTTCGCTCAATTCCAGCTACAAATGAAGTATAGTTGAGAAGGATTTGTATGTCCTCATGCTAAAGATCCTAAAACACTTTCTAAAACTCAATGAAGGAGAGCCTTGACTGTTATGATCCTACTGCAAGATATGAGACTTGAGTCCCACATCGATTTAATGGGGAGCTGATGTGGGGCTTATGGACTCTCCCATCTCAATAGCTAGTTTCTAGGCTACGTAGATTGTATCAACGATATCAGATTCACCTACCACCCGTCATGCCTTGGATTGTGATGCCAGTGTTGCAGTGTTGTCCTCAAACATATTCGTTGAGGATGACTGATGCAGAGCATAGCGTGGTTTGTTGTTATCCTATTGCAAGGTATGAGACTTGAGTCCCACATTGATTTATATAGCCTTGGGATCTCCCACCTCAATAACTAGCTTTTGGGGGCGTGGTTCTCCCTAGATTGTATCATTGTATAACAATGCTAAGCCTTGTTATCATGTGACTAGGAGGTCACGTGTTCAAGTCATGAAAACAACCTCTGCAGAAATACAAGCTAAAACTGCAAGTAGACCATAATGTGATACGACTCTTTCCTAGAATTCGTGCATAGCAAGAGCTTCATATTCGAGTTTTTTTCTTTCTTAATTACATGAATTTGTTGACAGATGGAGTACATGGACTGGATAGCAGCTCAAATGGGAATACCATCAGTTGACGCCGGCCTAAAGGAAATGTATTGGAGTATTTACAGATGTGCTGGTGAAGTAGGGTATGCTAACTATAGGGATTTGTGGGTCTTTGACAATTTGGCTAAATTGTCTTTGTAGTTATAAAAAATTAGTGTTTTTTTATACGTAATATCATTTCTATTCATTTTATGTTTTATGACATTCATTATATAATTATTCCAAACATTAATAATAATACTGTATCACAAACCGTCTCTCTACCTCCACGAGGTAGTGATAAGGCCTGCATACATTTTATCCTTTCCAAACCCTATTTTATGAGATTTCATGGGATATGTTATTGTTTTTGTAATAATAATATTGTATTATGATTTAACTTTAAAGAAAAGAAAATAATAATATTAGAGGAGACTTGCTTTTTGTTCTTGAGATCTACCGATAAAAAATAGTAGGATAAATGCCTATATTTATGGGCCTATAAATTTAAAAATAAAAAGTGAAAAGAAGTAAAAACTAAAGTGCAAGTAAAAGATCAAGAGAAAATTGCACTATATATTAGTTCAAGCAACTATACTTTTAAATTGGATCCATATTTTAGCTTTTTACATAGATTAAAACTTACTTTCCATCTCTTCCCCCAACAACTTTTTAAAACTCATCCTTTCACCAATCTTTATTCTAATTTTATTGATCAGTAGTGTGTGATATCCTTGAACAAAGAACAAGTAGTATAAGAGAGGTTTTGATTAAAAAAAAAAGATCTCAAACTAATTTTATATTAATTGAGTATCTAAAAAAACCATAAGATCTGAGTTATCGTTAAGCATAAAAATTGGAGAGGAAGTAGTTGGACAACTATAAACACGATGCTAGATTGATATTCAACTTCTTGAAATTGGCAATTCAGTTTGACTTTATAATACAACTTAGTGCAACAAATCACAAATCATATCTATATTATATTAAAGGGATAATACATAAATATGATTTTTAACTTAACTCCAACTGATATTTACGCTTTCTAATCTTGAATGTGCACAAGTAAATATTTAAATTTGTATAAAATTGAACAAGTAGACACTTTCATCCTACACGACAATTTTCTATCCTATGTGCATCCTACATGAATTATATGACGCAAAACATGTATATCTACTTATTAAATTTCATACAAATTAAAGTAATTAGTTATGCACATTCAAAATAAAAAAAAAACAAATAAAATAAGTTAGACATATTTATGTATTATGGCGGTAACTTTTCCCCATTTACTAGTAAGTAGTAATTGGCTGCCGCTTCTTTTCAAATTTTGTTTTTTCAAGCTCAATAGTCTCCTCCCATGGCAGAGTCCCGGAGAGCGCCGGTCTTGTGACGGCGCGTGAGCTACGAAGAGAAGGTCACCAAGTTGTAGTGTTCGAGAAATCGAATCAACTGGGTGGTCTATGGGTTTACAATCCTCGAGTTGAGACCGATCTACTCAGTCTCGATCCAAACAGAGAAATTATTCATATCAGTCTTTACAAATCTCTTCGAACAAATCATCCTCGACAACTCATGAGTTTCAGCGATTACTCTTTCGATTGTGCAGAAAATGGGAACCGATTGAACTTTCCTGAGCACGAAGAAGTATTGAAGTTTTTGAATGAGTTCGCTAACGATTTTGGGATCAATGAGTTGATCCGATTCAACACAGAGGTCGTACGAGTTGCGCCGGTTGAATTTGGGGGAAATCGTTGGATTGTTGAATCGAAATCGGAGGAGTTGAGTTCAGAAGAAGTGTTTGATTCTGTAGTGATTTGTAATGGTCACTATACAACACCCAGAATTGCAAATATTCCAGGTAAGTAATCTATTTTTTTGTTTTGATAAATAGTAGAAATGAAAGGACAATAACTTAACATTTATAATTCAAATAAGTGATGAGTTACCTTATGTAACGACATAGAACAATACAATCTATTCACGCATAATATTCATTAAAACAATACAATACAATACATTATGAATCAATGCCTAACAATCATCCAAACAAAGTGTTAGTGTAATCTCATGATTTGGGGAAGTTTGTGCGTTCAACCTTACCCTTACTTTGAAAAGTTAAAAAAACAATTTTCGACTGATTATCAACTCAAATGGGTTAGAAATGAAAGTATTTACTACAAATAGAAAGTAAAAAAAAGTTTTGGTCCACAAATTTTGGTTTCACCAACTTTTGACACAAAGATATCATGAAAAAGTCCAAAATAGGCAATTATCTTTTGAGTTAAAACTCAAAGTCGTTTTTGAGTTTTCACATAAACCAGTAATAGTCCCTCATGTTTGTAATATTGTTGCACTTTTGGTCCTTCCCAAACTTTTGTCTATTTTTCAACATTAATTTTATCCACAATTCATGTATGGAATGTTCAATCGTCTTTTTATATATTTAATAGAAATAATAACTCTATGCGAGAGAAAGTGAGAAGAGGAACACCTTGTTTTGTTTAGTAAAAATATAATTGCAGGACCTAATTACCTGCCCTGTACCACCTTCATGAAAACAAAAATAGTGAAAACGTTTTAGGATGGCAAGAGTTAAATAAAAACATGAGGTTTCTAAGTTCAAATGTTTGGGAAGACAGAAATTCGGTATTTATGCTGATGCAAATTAATAGGTATTCGTGGAATTTATCGAGGTGTGCATAAACTGATCTAGACACCATGATTATCGGGGAAAAAAGTGCACAAACCTTGTTGCACTCTCAATATGGTGAAAATAATGGGAGTTGTTGGTTGTCTTTTGAACTAATTCTTGTTAGTTAATATCTAAAGGTATAAACAATTTGCCTGGAAAACAAATACATAGTCACTATTATTGAGTTCCTGAGCCATTTAAGGATCAGGCAAGACCTTATACTCTTTTTTTTTGTTTCATTTTTAGTTCTTAAAGTTTAGTACATAATTCTGTGCATCATAAAATTTCTTGTTACCTGATTTGTATTCAGATTGTAGTTGTAATTGGAGATGGACCAAGTGGACATAGCCAAGCAAGTTCATCTCACAACAAGATCTTCTGAAATTGAAGTTTCAAAATTGGACAATTATGCAAATCTTTGGAACCAATCAAAGGTAATAATTGTTTAAATGTTGTTGACTATGCATGGGAAGATAGTAGGGGTGTCAAATGCTGAATTTAGACAGATTAAAATGAGTCGAGTCAATTGACCTATCCAAATGTGCTAGGAGCTAATATGGAACTTTTTTGGCAGATTGATCATGTTGATGAAAATGGTGAAGTGACTTTCATAGATGGATCATCTATTCATGCTGATATCATTCTCCACTGTACAGGGTTTAGTTCAAATCTCAATTCTTTTTTGTTGCATTTCTTTGATGAAATACTCATTTTTCAAATATCATTTTCCATTTTGAATAAAAAAAAGGGAAAAGGGTCAAAAATACCCCTCAACTTTGATTTATTGTTTGACTATGCCCTCGCCGTTAAAATGAAGTTATTTTTACCCCTCCCGTTACTAATTTCACCAAATTTACCCCTCAATTGGATGGAAAACCCAAATCAATTAAAATTACCCAATTTCAATTAAATAACCCAATTTTTTCTCTTTTTAATCCGAACCCGACCCATTTATACCAAATTAAAACCCCAAATCAAGCTCCGGCAATCCCCATTCATTTTCTCCGTTTTCCGGCGA
>JAJOOF010064488.1:0-34952 GCA_029582545.1 Solanum lignicaule
CGAAGCCCGGTATTTAAGTGGAGAAGGGTAGAGGGGCGGGCCCATTATCCACCGAGTTTAGAAGGCTGTGATTGGTCCAAAGGGCGGGTCACAGACGGATTTCTCGGTTATCAAAAAAAAAAAAAAAAGAATTAATTTCACTTTACTTTTATTTTAATTTTCCCTATTTATAGCCACACACTGTCATTGTTTGTGTTAGACCAGGAGTTCCAAAAGTCTTTCTTTCTTAAACTCTGTGCCAAGTAAAGCACAATGAGACAATAGGAACATTAAAAATGGCACCTTTATAAAAATTTCCAAGTAACTAGTGAAAACCTCCTAATAAGCTCAGGAATATTTACTTTGTTAGGTTGTGATAATTATTTTTCTATAAGAGAGTAGCCATTCATTGGTGATGTGCTTGAATGACACATGAAATTCATTTTCATATAGCCAGATTGCTAGGAAAATTGGGGATCCAAATATCCCTCGTCCATGGAGCAGGCACACTTTGAAGAAACAAGAGATATTGACAAATGAGGATGAGAATGCAATAGTAAACAAAAGTTCTAAGTCTGCAGGTTTAAAAGGGGACAAAAAGAATAGTAAACAGGAGAGTAAGGATGAGGATCCTCAGCTTCAAGAGTTCCTTGAAGTTATGCAGCCTCGGAGTAAGTCAAAGTTGTGGGCAAATGATGCATTAACAGCTCCGTCTCTTGCCCGAAGTAAAAAGGATGGCGATAAGCAATACCAGAAAAAAGAAACTAGCCAGGAAAAAATGGATACTGATGACTCTGAGTTGGACGAGGTTATTAAAAAAAAGAAATCTCTGTCAGATAGTGAAAAATCTGAGAAACCTGGCAGCTCCCATAATGATGAAGTTATGACCGATACGGATTATTTCAAAAGTAGAGTGAGGAAAGATTGGTCCGACTCAGAAAGTAGTGACGACGATGGTAGTGATAATGAAAGTGACAAGAGCAGTGAAGATGCAAATGCTGGTAATATCCTTGAACCTGATGATACCGAGGAATTTTTGAGTGATGGGCTCACCAGATCTAACAATGAGTCGCTTGAGCCTGTTGACCCTTCATCAAGTGTTAAAAAAGAAGAAGATCTGGAGAGCGGACGATTATTTGTTCGTAACCTTCCATACACCACTACGTAATACATCTTCGTTCTTCTTTTTCCTTTTTTTGGGCGATTTAGTCAACTCAATATGTTGCACTGTTTTATGATTTTAATGAACCTAATATATGTTCTTGTTAAACAAATGGGTTTATGACTCAGGGAAGAGGAGCTGGAAGAACACTTTAGAGCAATTGGCAATGTCTCACAGGTTCATATTGTTGTTGACAAAGATACAAAGCGGTCCAAAGGAATTGCATATGTTCTCTATCCATTAGCAGAATCTGCTGCTAGGTACCTGTCAATCAACATCCAAATTCTAAGCTACTGCACTTTTTACCTGCCAGAAGCACACTGATATACATGAGTTCTATGCATGTCTATTTTGCATGTTCTCAGTGCTGTTGTTCATTTATTGTTTCTTCCAGGGCATTAGCAGAGCTGGACAGTTCAATCTTTCAAGGACGATTACTTCATGTTATGCCAGCGAAGCAGAAAATTTCTCCAGAGAAGGCAGAGTAAGTGGTTTTCTCCTACTCATTTTAATGTTCATATCCATTGAGATCGTTTGCTTATTACATTTATGTGAGAGAAGCTCTCTCTTTTTTCTTTTTAATATGGGATCTACCATGCTATAATAAGATTGGTCATTTATTAATCTGTAGGACAATTGCTAATACCAAGCAATCGTCAAACACATTTAAGCAGAAGAGACAAGAGGAAAAGAAGGCATCTGAAGCTAGTGGAAATACACAATCTTGGAATACTCTGTTTATGCGGCCAGACACTGTACGTACACTGTCAAATATTATAAATGGATATCCATCTTTTTTCTGTTTGCTAGAAAGAGTAAGATCAACTGGTGATTTTATTGTGCTTCTACATGTCTACATATTAGTCAGGATGCTCCTTGATTTTTCTGTGTTCTTGTAACTCGTAACATGAACATCTTGTTAGGAAAACAATAACTAACAACCAAACATTGTACAACTTGATGAGGATTTTTTTGTGGAGGTTAAATTTCCCCAAGCCCAACCAAACATAGTACAAATTAGCGGTGGATGCTTTGTTTTTTTTCTTTGGGGGTGAGGGTGGAAGGGGATATGGACAGAAACTTTTAAAGATCTTTGATGTTTGCCGTAATAAACTGGGTTTATCTTGTTTACATTTGATCAGATTGTAGTTATTTTAGTTTCTACATTATTCTTCTTGTAAGATGATTTGGTAGTTCAAATTCTTTTAAGCTATCTTACTACTTCTCTGATTAATTTCTGAAATGCTTCAGGATCTTTAATTACTTCGCTTTTAGGTTGAGTATGCATCATACTGTATCAGATTTTGAACTTTTTCTTGAATGTAAAATTGATCTCCGTCTGTTCTTCGAAATATTTTAGGTTGTTGAAAATATTGCAAGAAAATTTGGTGTGAGTAAAAGTGACCTCCTTGATAGAGAAGCTGATGATCTTGCTGTGCGTATAGCGTTGGGCGAGACTCAAGTGATAGCGGAGACAAAAAAGGCTCTTGCAAAAGCTGGAGTTAATATTGTTTCATTGGAAGAATACGCTGCTGGAAAAACAGATGGGGTGAAACGAAGCAATCACGTTATTCTAGTTAAGAACTTGCCTTATGGTTCATCAGAAGGTGAACTTGCAAATATGTTTGGGAAGTTTGGGAGCCTGGATAAGATTGTTCTTCCTCCTACCAAAACCTTAGCTTTGGTATGTGTCTTTATCTTTGTAGCCTTTGGCTTGAAATGACTATTCTTGAACTGTAATGGTTATCTATCCGCTTCGTGACTTTTCCCTCCAATAGGGTGGTAGTCACTCCCTTCCTTCAAGCTCAGTACCTAAAATTTTCTAGGTTGATACTAATAGATTATTTTTTGAAAATGATACTAATAGATTATGATTCTGTTGATGTGAGAATACGTGAATTAGTCAGACATAACAAGATTGTTTGCTGTTTCTGTGATTATTAACTATCAGGTTGTCTTCCTAGAACCGGCAGAAGCACGTTCAGCTTTCCGGGGTCTAGCGTACAAACGTTACAAGTAAGTGTATACATCCATTTCTTACCTTCAATACAAAAGGTGATTTTCTTAGTTGAACAAGTAGCAGTATATGTAGAGACAAAATTTCATGTCATGATTGATGACAAAGTAAGATTATAAATACCCCTCAATTCAATTGTGAATTTTCAACTATACACTTAAACTTTGCAAGGGTCCTATTACTTCTTAGTCTTTTCTGAAGTGGAATAAATACCCCTTCCCATGAAACTACTAGATTTGCATTGGGAGGTGAAATATTGCGCCTGACATGTGTATTCCACCACTTAATTTTCTTAACTCTGTTTTGCCTTCTACCTTATTTCTTTCTTGCTCCACCTTTGTTCAATGGTGTTAAGCCAAATATCCCCAATCTAAATCTTACTGTGTCCTCACTCAACTCCAATAGTTCCTTTGTAACTGATATCCCCTTGTATTCTCGAAACAAAATGCAATTTATTTAGCTCAGTTGATGTTACTTAGAGAAGACTCAAAATTAGACAAAAGCCGTGGAAGGTGAAGAAGGGAATTACATTATCTTTAAATTTTGTTTTAGATAACTGAAAATCCCTGAGAAACGGGGAAAGAGTTCTTTTTTGCTTTCTGGTGTCTTGCTTTAGAAAATGCCTTTCAGTTTTAGATTTTGCAAGATTGAGATTTCTCCTAGTTTGCCTTTTGTTCTTTCTAGCATATATCATTTTTGCTGTGTTTCATATTCAATTATTTTGATAGAGTTTTGTAAGTTCAGAATTATGAAGTAATTTTTTTCCCTTTGGTCCTAATGCAGGGACACTCCCCTATATTTGGAGTGGGCTCCTGGAAATATTCTTGATCAAACAAGTGATTCAAAAAATGCTCTTGTTGTTGGTGAAGATGATGCAAAGAGAGTGCTGCTAGAGCAACAAGTGGAAGGAGTAACGGATCCAGATGTTGATCCTGATAGAGTTGAGGTATATGAACTGCAAAATCTATGTTGTTCAGAGACGGCTTGAATGGAGTGGCATTATAGTGAGGATTCATGACCCAACTAGCTTGGGACTGAGATGTTTTTGTTGCACAAAAATGTGGAATATGTTACAAATTCTTAAACTAAGTCTTACATATATATTCAAGTTTTTAGTTTGTTGGTAAACAACTAGGGCCTGCATATGAATTAAAGTGGTTTTTGATGGATTATGGCTGATAGTCTGTAAGTCAAGCATTGGGAGAAAGAGATAGGTTCGCTGTAAATCGGATATGAATTATTCTTAAATATGATCCTTACTCTTGGTATCAGCAGACTATTGAATACTCATTGCATGCTGGTTCAGTTGCACCACTATTACCAAAGAATCATTATATTCCCTGGCACCGAAAACAAAAAGAGTTCAGTTATTGGAAATAAGTGTAGGGAATAGCAATGCAGTTTTAGAAATTCCTTGTTGCCTCTTGGTTTGTTCTTCTAGCTGCCTTGATTTCCCATGTTTGTTTCCTGTTTCATTAACCAATTATCATTCTTGTTTGCCATCTTTCCAGTCACGATCACTGTATGTCAAGAACCTAAATTTCAAGACGTTGGATGAGAGCTTAAAAAAGCATTTCACCGACCACATAAAGGATGGGCGAATATTAAGTGTGAGGGTAAGTTCTTTTAGCTAGAAAACTGGGACTTTTACTATCTGAGCACAGTATTTCCTTCCTGCTGCATGAGAAAATCTCTTCATCCAACACCTGTTAATATTATTCTGTGAAGGTGAAGAAGCATGTAAAGAATGGAAAAAATGTCTCTATGGGTTTTGGATTCGTTGAGTTTGATTCTGTTGATACAGCAATCAACGTTTGCAAGGATTTGCAGGTAAACTTTCTGATTTGAACTCTGTCTATACTTGTCAGGCTCTTATAACTAATTTTCCAACTTCCCTCTTGTCATTCAGGGAACTGTTTTGGATGGCCATGCACTTATATTGCAACTTTGTCACACTAAGAAGGACCAATTACCAAAGAGAGCTGAGAATGACAAGAGTTCAACTAAGTTGCTTGTTAGGAATGTTGCTTTTGAGGCAACTGAAAAGGATCTCAGGCAATTATTCAGTCCATTCGGGCAGGTACTTCCTCTTAACTATTGGTAACATAGGGTGATACTATGTAGTAAAAAGGTGATACTAGGTTTCCCTGTGCTGGAAGTGCCAAAGATAGATGTTGGTTGAGGATAAATATGGCTGCGAGGCACGAACATGCATGATATCCTGTACAGTTTCATTTTGATTCCACGTGAGACATTTTTGTGTGGAACTCATAAAATTGCACTTGTGCTGCTGATCTGTTGGTCTGAATTGTGAAAACTGAATTTCACCTGATTAATTATTGTTGCTATTATTTTAAAATGGTGGTATCTGTGCCAGTTTGCCTAGACCTCCAGATGAGGGGTGGGGAAAAGATGAGGTATGATGTTATCCTTGGATACGATATAGAAGAAACAGAAGAGGGATGAGAAAAGACGAGGGGTGGATGAAGAGGGGGAGAACTGGGGAAGGATGTGGATGTGGCTTAGTAGCCACAAATGACATGTACTTTGTGGATAACTAAACTGGCTTTAAGGTTGTGTTCTTATCTCTAGTTATATTAGGCATAATGATGGCATTTTTACATGAATCTAGACTCAGGAAAAGATTACGTCCTTGCCTTTTGGCTCAAATCTTGAGAGCCAGCTGAATAAGATTTGCAATCATATGATCCTTGGCTCTTGATCGTTCCAGAACCCTTTGGACACTACATGTTCCTTTTGCTGTGATATATAATTTTGATTGAAAAAAATAAACAGATTAAACTATAAGGTCTTATTTCAGCCATACTTCTACTTTTCTTGTTTAACTATTTTATCGAGATTTAGGTGAGTATTTAAGATTCTCTCCATTCTGTAAATGCTTTTGTTCGAGGATCCAGCAATAGTGGAATGTGTTATGGAAATCATGAGTCTGAAAGATGTTGATTTAGACAGAATGGTGCATGGTAATTAACAGATGATCTAGCCACTAGGAGCTAGGTCTAGAAAAAAATATATTATGATGCTTTGGTCCTTGAAAGTCTGACATTATGTTAATTTTTTTTTTTTGCATTCGTCAATCATTTTTCACATAGCTATTAATCTCAATGTCTTTTCCGTTGACCTCAAAATTAAATTCATCCTACAGATTAAGAGTTTAAGGCTGCCAATGAGGTTTGGGAACCATAGAGGATTTGCATTTGTAGAGTTTGTCACGAAGCAAGAGGCAAAGAACGCCATTGAAGCTCTATCCAGTACTCACTTGTATGGGCGCCATTTGGTATGTGATCTTGCATTTCTCAGGCATTGTATATATCCTACATAAATATCACCGAGTAATATGTTATGTGTATGTTACCTCTCAGGTTCTGGAGAGAGCCAAGGAAGGTGAGAGCCTAGAGGAATTACGCGCTCGCACAGCTGCTCAGTTTACTACTGAGCAAAATGGGTTTCAAACTACTAAATTATCAAAGAAGAGAAAGCAAATGGGTATACTGGATGATGGGAGTTCTAAATTCGGGCGAATTGCTGATTAATACTCTGATGAGTTTTTTCTCTTTTATGCCCAATCAGTTGTCCTGTATAGGTTAAAATTCTGCAGTCTTTGTAGCAAATAGCACTAAGACCAGAACTTGTTTAATTATTTCACAATCAATGTGGTGGGACTTGATAGTTCTCTTTGTATACTAAATTAGCCATCTTTTGTTTGGGATAAGATCTATCCAGAACTTGAGTTTTGCAGTTTTGTTTATTAATGTAATGTTTTTACATCCTCTTCAGTTTTTGTAGTTTATGAAAACTTTCCAGTCAGTTTGTGACAAAATATCAAAGTAGGTAAACAAAGTTGGATTCTTTGGATGTTTCTTCTGCATTATTTTAAACAAAAAATATGTATAGACCACTAAATAAAGTTTTTTGTATAATACAGTGTGAAAACATGGACAATATGTTAATTCGAGTCCAAATTTTTTGATTCATTATATAAGAAAAATGGAAGGAAAGATAGAAAGAGGACAAATTGGTGTTGACGCTTTGAATAGTAGCTTTTTTTTCCTTTTTCAACACCTATTTGTCTTCACAAATGATCAATTATTATCACCACCGGTTAATAATCACTACATTATCATTAGTCAATACTAGTCTTGGTTGACATTCACAACCAACATCATCAATAATCAGAAAATAAATTAAAAATATTTTATTTATATAATATTAGATGAATTTAAGATTTTATTAAATTTTATATTTTTTTTAAACTGAAAATTTATATTTAGATTATAATACATTTTAATATTTATATTGTACCATATAAATCTTGATGCACATCTTTATATTCAAATATTTATTTAGATTCAAACAATTAGTTTTGATAAAAATAAATAAATGAGGCTTGTGAGTTTGGTAAGTAAGAAGAATTAATCATTCTAAGATCTCTTACTTATATGTAATCTAACAAAACAATATGAAGTGAGGAGCTGGTTTCGAAATTGGTTTGGATAGAGAGAAAACAATGAATTTGTTTTTCCAGAGAAGAATTATCAAACATGAAAAAATTAGAAAATATTTCTCACCTCCTTTTTCTTTTCTTACCATTTACTCTTTTTTGTTTCTTTGGGGTAGGTAAAATATGTATTACTACACTATTTTATGGTCAATTAAACAAAAAATCAACTTTTCTTATTGACTAAAGAGAGGATATATATACTTTCCAATCGCTAACCATTTTCAGTGAATTGTAGCCCAAAAAATTTCAAGAAAAAGAATTGTTTCTCTTCCTCTTCTTTATCCCCTCTTCTTTCTGCTACTGTTTTGGGGCGATTCATTTGTTCATCATTTCTCTAAATTGGGTTGCATTTCCGGTCCTTTTGCCTCTTCTTTCAACTGGGTATGTCTCAATTTTCAGCTAATTCACTGGTTTCTTTAGGGTTTCAATCTTTTTCTTGATATTGTTAAGTTTCGTGATTCTTTCTTTTCCGTGTGGATTTACTTTTTAAGTGTATTTCTCTTCGTTATTTCTTGTTCTGTATATGAGATCCCTATTCATTTTTGTGGGTTTTAGTATCTGATGATTTTACTTTATTGTAGGTCATGTTTTACGTTGCTGCTTTGTTAGAATTACTAGCTTTATTCGTTTTCTTTGTGGGGTTTCTTTAATTCTGTTTATAGTGTACCATTGGGGTCTTCCTTGTTACTGGTTTTTGGTGGGACTTTGTGAAAGTTTGTGATTCTGTTTATTTTTAGTGATTTCTTGATTTATTTTTGTGTTTGTTCTGAATCTTGATAGAGGCAATGTCGCAAGGTTACGCAATTGAGCTCTACTTTGATCCTGCACTGGAAAACCAGGTCTTGAAAGCCTGGAATGTATTGGCTCGGCGCCAGATTAGCACTCAGCTTATTGAAATTGAGTCTAGACCTCACATTACCCTCTTCTCGAGTCCCTTTTTTGATCCATCAAAGATTGAGAACATTGTAAAGAATTTTTCATCCAAGCAAGAATCATTGCCTCTGTCCTTTGGTTCAATTGGAAGCCTCCCAAGTGACGACAATGTTCTATTTCTTGCCCCAACTCCAACTTTGTCTCTCCTTCAGTTCCACTCACAACTGTTTGATGCTATGAAAAAGGAGGGAATTGAGATTGCGGAGGAGCATCGTCCTGATACATGGATTCCTTATTGCCCAGTAGCTGACGAAGTGCCTAAAACTCGTATGGGCGAGGCATTCACTGTTTTGAGGGATCTGAAATTACCTGTTGCTGGATATGCTACGGAAATTGCACTTGTTGAGTATCCACCAGTTCGTGAAGCATTTTCTTTTGTGCTTGGTAATACAGTTGAACCATGAGGCTTCAGACATGTAATTGTGTTGATTTTAGTTTAGGCTTTTACCTTCTGTTTCCTACATAGTTGCTGTTGTAGAACCTGATATATCTGGTTAAGAGTGCTATTGTCGTTGCTAAATGGCCATCTGCTCTGATGAAATATTGAGGTCATTTCTGATTCTTTTCTTATTGTTCGTACTTGCAATTGAGGTTTTGATCTCATATGTCAGTGTTGTTGATAATAACATGCTTATTTTCTTCTTATCAATGGAAAATCTCTGCTGGACCGCTATTACCATAGAGACATGATATGCTTATGTGTTCTATCCTGTAAATCTTGAACCTGGTCTTGGCTTATGTGTTCTACTTTGTCAGTCTTAAATGTGGTTTGTTTCATTCAAATGTACTACATTTTAGTTCTTGTTAAGTTTAGCAAGCTTGAATCATGTGAGGTAAATTTGCTTGTGTTAATGATGTTGAATATAAATTTTGCTTGATGGGTACGTACGCCTTTTGATTTGCAAGTCTCAAAGATCACGTGCTTTCTTTAGATTGTAAGATATTTTGGTGCTTGTTGATTTTAGTTGGATTAAATCATGTGAGGGTAGTACAGAAGCTACCAGTTTTGTATGGTTGGTAAAGAAAATAACATTTGGAAAAACATGAGGCAGAAGTTGATTGATATACGAGCTGGCAAATGGAGAAAATGACAAGAACAGTCCATTATGATTGGCGTTGGTTTTAAGTAATCCTTTTTTATCAAGGTTTCATATAGTCCTTTAAGTACACACCTAAGAAATTTAGTCCTTTATGTTTTGCCATATTTTATAAGTGAAAACAACCAAGCACTAAGACAGTGCGTGTTACTACATGATCTGGGATCCCCTATACAAAAACAAAACAAAGGAAGGGATCCCATTGTACCTTAAAACTTATTCCTATAGTGAATTGGTGTAGTCTAGTCTGCTGTCTTCATCCTTTACATCTTGAATGTTGCACCTAAAGCCAAAAACCACAGACATCTGAACTTTAACAGCTACAGGTTCTCTTTAAACACAGTTCCTTACTCCCCAAAAGATCCTACAGATACAAGCTGGCAGTGTGATCCATGTTCTTTTCAGTGATTTTCTAATCCTTCTACGCCCCAAGTGGACAACGATTCCTTCACTGTTTTAGGCATTACAAATGGCATATTAAATAAGTTCTAGAGTTGTCTAGCTATTGTGCAGTTCATGGCCTCCTTATTACACAAATATCATCTGCTAAATAACATCATACCCTTCACAGTAGATTGCATTGGGTTAGGCCACCTTTACTGAGACAATTCCATTCCTTTGTCTTTTAGCTGATCTTCCTCTTCTGCATTTACTTCACCTTCTCATCTTTTAACAAGAGGGCAGTCCTTGGTACTACCCAACCAAAACTGAGCAATTTTGGTCTCCATTATATTTAAAACGCACAAATGTATGTGTGAATCGCTTAAATTAGAGAAACCGTCAAGGCGGACTTCTCTTCTCCCAGTTATCTGATTTTTAATTTTGTTGTCGGCCTCTGTGCTTGTGTTTCTGGTGCTGATGTGGTCTGATTCAGCTTGTTCTTTTGGGGGGATTCTTCATAAGGTATGAATTGAGAGATTCTTTCCCATGGTTTCTTCAGTTTTAACAGTTCATGTGCTTCTCAGGAACATAAAGGACTATTACTATCCAATGTGACCCCCAAACATAATGGACTTTTTTTGTCATTTTCTCACTACACTGCTATGAAATGCCTTGGGACAATGTGACCTTGGACTAGGCTTTGGAAATACTGGATTGATCACAGAGCGTCCTGGTAAAACGTACACTGCTGTCTTCTGCAATTTTGAATTTGTGAAGCTCTTATTTTCGTAGTAGAGAACTTTCAAGTTCAATATTTGTAGGATAGGTTAACTTCGTTTGCATTTAACTAACACATTAGGAACTTGGTCTCAGTAGTATTGATATTGAAAAATAAGACCCATAATTCAAGTTGGTGTAGCCTCTTTATGTAGTTGTACTTGTGTCTAATAAAATGTGTGGTGTTCTATATTTAGAGATACTGTGAAGTCTGAGGTTATAGTTTTTAACAAGTGTAGATCTTTGAAGTTTAGCTTGGTTTACACTTGTACTGCTGTGCTCAGACGTGAAAATCCAAATATAATGGTATAACTTTTGTAGCATAGTGGTGGATATCCCTTAGGATTTCTGGCTGCCATACTTTGAATTTCAGACAGATATTTGTGCATAACTACATGGCAGTCTTTGCATATTGTGCGTAAACTGAATTTTCCGTCTCTGGTTAATATCGTTTGTTAGGATCTTTGTTGATCTTGCTCAAGACACTAATCTCTTTTGGTTGCGCTATTATTGAGTTTGCAGCATGTCTTGCATCAAAGTTTCTATGAAATGTCATAGAACTTAATTTGTGGTCTGGCACAGACATGCAATTAGATTGGCCAAATTTGCTGGAACAACTGAAGTAATGCCTGACTTTACTTATTCTAGTTTGCCTTCTTTCTTGGATGTTTAGTAGCATGTGAAACAAGGCCTATTTGGCAGACTTATTTTCCAGGTTTTAGCAGGTTTCAGTGAATGAGTGTTCCATCAAGGACTAGTCTGAATTGAATCAAATCAAATCAAATAAGTTTTTTCTTCATCACTATTCCTTCATTCCACAACTATATACTATAAAGTTTTCATTACGAAGATCACAAAAATACATACATCAAGAAGCTTTCTCTCCAGCGGGTCTTTCCAAATATTAAGGCGGCTTGAGATTAAGTTCTTTATACATCAATGACTATATATCAAGATGGATATTCTACTAAAACAACAATTTTCACTCACCAATTCTTGTAATGACTTCAATTTTCAAGTAAAATTTTAGTTTAAGCACAATTCTAACTTATAAATACTCTTTTTTTAAACTATTACTTCAAACTTATTTTTTTATGTCAACCAAATAAGTGTTAAATTTTGAATCGATCAAACACTATTTCTATAATTTGGAACAAATAAAGTAACATAAGCGTCTTATTTGAAAAATAAAATAAAAAAATTCCTCTATTGCTTCAAACTTGCAATAATAATGATTCTTAAATTTTTCCAAACTATTTAATAAGGAAAAATTATCTAAATACACCTCTTATTTTATTATAATATCTAAAAATTTCTATCATTTTAAAAAAAATTCAAGAATCCCCTCTCGTATCAGTGATGTATCTAGAATCCATAATTTTTAGGGATTTTTATAATTTGGAAAGAGCAGAATTATAATATAATTAACTCTTAACACTATGAGTTTTATGTAAATTATACTAATTCACTTGATTTAAACACACTTTTCATATTGGAAAGGGAAAATGCATAAGTACCCCCCAGCCTATGCCCGAAATCTCAGAGACACACCTAACCTTTACTAAGGTCCTATTACCCCCCGAACTTAATTTATCTATAATATTCTACCCCTTTTCGGCCTACGTGGCACTATCCTTGAAAAAAATGTCAACATGCGCTGGGCCCACAAGACAGTGCCACGTAGGCCAAAAAGGGATAGAATATTACATATAAAATAAGTTCGGGGGGGGGGGGTAATAGGACCTTAGTAAAGGTTAGGTGTGTCTCTGGGATTTCGGGTATAGGCTGGGGGATACTTATGCATTTTCCCTATTGGAAATTAAAGATGGAATCACTACTTCAAACATCATACATTGATTGTTAGAGATTGGGCCTTAAATGATGTTGGGCTGAAAATATGGGCCACAGCCCATAGATCTTAACATTGGGCCTTATACGAATCCGGGTCATGTATAGTCGGCGAGAAGGTTCATCTACTTTAGAATCTCAAGCTCCCGCTTCTCTTCGTTTCTCTGCAAAAATCTCTCGTCGACGGTAATTATCCAATCGGACAGAAATTTCCGGCCGTTTTTGAACAGAGAGGGATTTGGTTGGGTACTCCATTTATTGATTTTTCATTACCAGCTTGTTTAATCAGGTAAATTTCTTTTCGTTTGCTTCCTGTAATATGGAATTGTGTTATTTTTTCGCTTTTTTTTTGGTGCGTTAAGGTTGGTTAGGTTGTTTATGACAAATAAACACAATTGTCTGCTCAGCATATATTATACAATTAATGTACACATATTATACATCTGTTGGCTACTTTTTTGGGCGGACTACTAATGTACTGTTTAAGTTAATTTCCCTGTCTTTGCTCATTTGAGATGAGAATGAGATGAAAGGAAAGGAAACGAAACGAAACTATCAGCATATTATTGGGCTTTCTTGCTTGAATAAGTTAAAGGTATAAGTAGTTTTCTGGATTCCAATTGCTTGAATGAAAACTGAAGTGGGGAGCATGTTGATTGGGTTTGCCTGAGGGAAAAAAAATGAAGATAGAAACATTTATTTGGGGTTCTTTTTTATTTTTTATTATTTCAGTTATTTGTGCTCAAGGCTATCTGCCAGAGCTGAATGATTGTTTTTTTCAAAATGGAATATGCTGCAACTTGCAGGAATAGAAATGTTAGGCATTACACCAATATTGCCCCTTCCGGCACCCCCGTTGGATGGGAATCTGGGACCAACACCTCTAGCTCAGGTGGTAGAGGAACCAAATGATGTTAAGATGGAAGAGAATGAAGAGGAAAACAATAAGGAAAAGGTTCCAACATCTGTTGCAACACATACGAGAACTATTGGTATTATTTATCCCCCTCCAGATATTAGGAGTATTGTTGACAAGACTTCACAGTTTGTGGCAAAGAATGGTCCGGAATTTGAGAAGAGGATTGTTCTAAATAACGCTGGCAATGCAAAATTCAACTTCCTGAATGCTTCTGATCCTTACCATGCCTATTATCAGCACCGTTTGGCTGAAGCTCGCGCACAGAATCAGGGTTCTGGAGAGCAGCCAGAAGACAAAGAAGCAACCCCTGCTCCTTCTACCGCTAATGGTGTTGAGGCAACTGCAAAACCTGACCCGTCAGCTCAATTTAGACCTGTCAGAAAGGTTCTTGAGCCACCTGAGGCAGAGCAATATACTGTTCGACTCCCTGAAGGGATCACAGGTGAAGAAATGGATATCATAAAGCTTACATCACAATTTGTGGCCAGAAATGGGAAGTCTTTCTTAACAGGGTTGACAAGCAGAGAGATAAATAATCCCCAATTTCATTTTCTAAAGCCTACTCACAGCATGTTCATGTTTTTCACTTCACTTGCGGATGCGTATTCGAAAGTTCTGATGCCTCCTAAAGGCTTGACGAATAAGCTGCAGAAGAGTGCTGCTGACATGACAACAGTCCTGGAGCGTTGTCTGCATCGGTTGGAATGGGAAAGATCACAGGAGCAGGCTAGACAGAAAGCTGAAGATGAGATAGAACAGGAGAGGGTGCAGATGGCTATGATTGATTGGCATGATTTTGTTGTTGTTGAGACGATAGATTTTGCTGATGATGAGGATCAGGATTTACCTCCACCTATGACCCTTGAGGAGGTTATAAGGAGGAGCAAGATGCCTACATTGGAGGAAGAGGAATATGTTGAGCCTGGAAAGGAGGTGGAAATGGAGATGGATGAAGAAGAGGTGCAGCTAGTTGAAGAAGGTATGCGAGCTGCGACTCTTGAAGAGAATGGTAGTGCCAAGAGTGCTGAAACCATGTCAATTTCAGAAGAAAATGATCCACCAATGCGGATTGTGAAGAACTGGAAGAGGCCCGAAGAGAGAAGCCCAGCAGAAAGGGATCCAACTAAGTATGTTGTATCTCCTATAACTGGTGAGTTAATACCTATTAGTGAGATGTCTGAACATATGAGGATCTCTCTCATTGATCCGAAGTACAAGGAACAGAAGGACAGGATGTTTGCGAAGATTAAGGAAACGACTCTTGCGCAAGATGATGAGATCTCTAGGAACATTGTTGGGCTTGCACGAACTCGTCCAGATATATTTGGTACTACGGAAGAAGAAGTTTCAAATGCGGTCAAGGCTGAGATTGAGAAAAAAATAGAAGAGCCGAAGCAGGTCATATGGGATGGTCACACAGGTAGCATTGGTCGCACTGCAAGCCAGGCAATGTCTCAGAACAATGCAGAGGATCAGAATGATGCTGCAAATGATGTAAGAAACCTTCCTGGTCCACAGGCTCCTCCACCTCCCAGACCCGGTCTTCCTTCTGTTAGGCCACTACCTCCACCTCCTGGGCTTGCGCTGAATATTCCTAGGCCTCCTAATACATTCCAGTACTCCACACCTACCATTGCTGGTGCTGCTCCGCCTCCACCTCAACCTCCTATGGTTAACATGATTCCTCAGGTTCGGCCACCACCTCCTCCCATGCTACAACTACAAGGTCAGCAAAACCTCATGGTCAATCGTCCCCCAATGCCTCCATCAATGGCTATGAATTCGCATACCCTTCCTATTCCACCACCTCCTGGATCACAGTTTACACCTATGGGAGCACCTCGGCCCTTTGTTCCCCACCCGATGTCCCAGCCCGGAATGTCTATGGTCCCGCCTCCTCCTATGCCCCAAGGAATGCCGCCACCTCCTCCACCAGAAGAAGCTCCTCCTCTCCCCGAAGAGCCAGAACCGAAGAGGCAAAAGCTTGATGAGTCTGTTCTCATTCCTGAAGACCAGTTTTTGGCTCAGCATTCGGTAAGGATAGCTTTAAAAGAACACTTTTACATAATTGTCTGTCTCATGTTTTCTTACATCCATGGAAATCTTATTTCCTGCTGGGTTATATTGCAGGGACCTGCAAGAATCAATGTATCTGTGCCGAATACCGATGAAGGGAATCTCAAAGGACAAGTTCTGGAAATCACCGTGCAATCTCTGTCCGAAACCATTGCCAGTCTGAAAGAGAAGATTTCTGGGGAGATCCAGCTTCCTGCGAACAAACAAAAGCTGAGTGGAAAGGCTGGTTTTCTCAAGGACAACTTGTCTCTTGCATACTATAATGTTGCTTCTGGAGAAACATTCAGTCTCTCTCTGAGAGAACGTGGTGGGAGAAAGAGATGAATGAGGAGTTATTTGACATGGCTTTCAAAGGTTTATTTTGCAACTATTCGGCATACTAATCCTTGTTATGAATTTAAAGAATTCTCCATTCTTCTTTCATGTTATTTTGGAGATTATATTGGTCTTGTACTTCTAGATTTTCTCTCTGCAATTTAATCAACTTTATCTTTCAAGCTGATGGTTGTGGGTATCTACTACAGATTTTGGCATGTTGGCGATTATCCATGACGACAACAGGAAGTTTACTAGTTCTATTCCTATAAGATGCAACGACTGTGGGTTATGTTTATGTTACTAATTTGTGTGTCTTAACATGTGCAGTTGCTCCACCCTCTAACTAGAGCTCAGTTGTTATTTTGTTGTATCTTTTGAGTCCGAGGCCATTTTGTGATTAGAACTTTTCTGATGTCTTCTTGGCAAACATTCCTTACAATTTTAGAGGCTTTCCTTGGCAATTAATAATTCAAACTCTTCTGTGGATTTAGGACCTATTTCTGTAGAAGATGTGTGTGTCGTGGTGGGAGATGCTTGTCCCAAGCACGCCTGCCTCTTATGTGGTGCGTTTTTGGGGCACTTGAGCCCCCTTTGTTCAAGTCCTATGTAGCTTCATTCTTTTCATTTGTTTTTGTGTAGTCTGCTGTATGGGGAAAGTGGCTAAGGTTTCTCTGATGCCTTTATTTTATCAACACAGCTTTACCCCTCTGTTAGAGGCTGTGATGTATGATGTATTGGTCAGTTGTATTGTGAGGTTCTATCTTGGTAGCAAAAGCAGGTATTGTTTTTGCTCTTTTCATTGGTGTGTTCGTTTTATTGTTTGGTGAGAACCTGTTGGCAGACATCAAAGATTCAACACTTCCCTTTTTGCAGTTTGTCCGGGCTTTTGGAGGAGGTTGCAGATTGATGATTGATAAATGCTTCATATGTAATCTTTGGGAATTCCTTATGTTCTGACAGATAATTAATGTGCCGCCAGTAGTTTTAATTTGTTAGTGATTCTTAAGGGAATTGGTTTGGTAGCTTATATATGCTTGTGCTTTTGTCCTGTTTGTAGCTTGATCCACCCCATTTTTATGGGGTCCAATTATCTTAACTGCACTTTCAACTGATGATGACAGTACTAGTGACATCTTACAGCTAGGAATGTGATCGACATACTTTTAAGAAGCTGCTTTCTATGGGATCATGTTCTCGCCATGTGTTTCTATTTTGTACATCCATATAAGTGATGGGTTGCAGCTTCATGTGTGTATAGCCAACTTGTGCTTGTAGTAGAGTGCTCCCTACTTTCAACTATTTGATTATGTATGATCTAGTGAGAAGGGACTAGAGGGGTCGTAAAAGTAGAAGAGTAAAGATAAAAGTCCAAGATAGTGAATACGTACTTCATTTGGGTCATCGGGGAAGGGGTTCCTTACTTGGTTAGATTCATGTTTTGAGAGATGGTTGAGCTCATGCCTTTACTTATAACTTGTGTAAGGATTTTTCTATGAGTTAGTTGATAGAGGAAGACGTTTGGTCATTATGCCTCGAACAAGTATTAACTAAATCTTTTTCAATATTCATGACATTAAATCCGAATAAAAGCAAGAATGCCACTGTATGTGAAAATACTCTTACAAGTACAATTCATTCTTTATTGAGTGAAATTGACGCAAAAGATCCTATTTTTGCCAAGTTATATATTATAATCAAGAAGGATGCGATTGCTGCTTAATGTAAAACGCCATGGGTTGCCTTCGAAAGTGTATTTTGTTCTATATGTCCTTTTAACACAAATGAATCCTGCATTTACATCTCAAAACTCTATTATACACAAATGCAAAAAGCCAGTTCTTTATGGACTAGAGAGTTGGCAAACCAGCATCAGGTATGTCATTGTAGTTTTCCTCTAAATATGACTCTGTTCTTCATCTTCTATCCAACAGAAGGATGGGAAATCGTACGTTAGCACCAGGCAACACTCATCATACTGAGCTCTGTCGTAGAGGTTCAGCTTCATGCTGGACAACCTGATTCTGATTGTGGTTGTCGAGAGGCATGTATTGTGACATGATGGCCATAATCTCCGAGTCCATGTATGACTATAAAAATTTACCAATAGTTAACATAAGTAAGACTCTTCCCAAACAGAAGATTTATGATATTAAAGATTCATACGGCCTACCCTCAGTAACTTGGAATTGAGGCATAATTGTTGTTGTTGTAGCGCAAGTATGACTATTCGACAATGCATTATTGTGAAAGAATAAAGACTGTAATAACTACTCGATATGCTTACCCGAAGTCTATACTTGTAAAAGGTGTAACCAGCTAAACCAGCCCCCACTGCAATGGCTAGGAAAGAGAACATAAGGACCCGTCCGATCTTTGATGAGTGCCTTTCTGTACAATTAAGGAACAAAGTAATATTGTAAGTTCATCTTGTTATGTCATGAAAGATTATTATCGTGAAATCGATGCTTTGCATCTTCACAAAATGCAAGTTTTCACCGAGGCAGCAGTTTATGGTTAAATTTTGAAGTTGAAGCTCTGCTAGCTTAAAATATGAACAACATTTGTTATTAGTGCTGAATCAACTGTTTCTTACCTATACAAGTATCATGCTCCATTATGTACAGTTGATTTCCTTTGCACTTACACTCGAATCCGCCCCATGTGTCCTTACAGCTACAGCCATCACACTGACAAACAATTCCTTCCTTGCATTCATCTACATCTGATTTTTTTGTTGTTGAAAGGAACGGCGTTCAAAACCAGTACTTACCAAACACGAGAAAATTTCAGTGTCGCAAAAGGATCTACAAGAATGTTACATACCTTCACATTTATGGCCATCCCCTTTAAAACCATACGGACACTTACAGCCTGATAGTTCACCCTCCTGCTTCGCGTTAAACCAGATTTAAGCACATAAAATCGTTTAATCTTTGACTAAATACAGTTAAAGAAAGTATTGATTTTACTGAACTGAACATGCTGAATATGTTTGCCCATTTCTGGTTTCTGACCAGCATCCTCCATTGTTTACCGTACACCTTCCAGGTCCAATGGCTGTCAATCGATTGAAAGCCAGTTAGAGAGGGAAAAAATATTTTAAGTCTTCCAATGTTCAGGAGCGACTAGCAACTCGATAAGCCAATTGTCAATTGACGGATGTATAACTAAAGAACAAGAAGCAACACTTCCTTACCTTCACAAGATGTGTATCCATCTCCTTTATACTGAACGCCGTTCACCAAAGGGCACTCACAAACTCTTCCTCTAAATGTATCCTTTAAAACAAGTAGAACAACACAAGCATGAGGCTCATATGCAAAAGGTTGTTATATATACCACAATAGTTTTCCACGAAGGAAGACGATAATTTTATAAAGGTTTCAGAGAGCATTATTTGCCATACCTTGCAGGCAGTTATGTTAGATTTAGGATCTCGCCAACAGCCACCATTCCTTTCTAAGCATTGGTTCGTTTCAAGATCTATTGTTCATTGAGAATAAGCAACAATTAGCTAACTCATTCAATTTTATGCAATGTCTTGTAGTCAAGATCATGAAGAAGGGAATGGTGTCAAACCTCCACTTAAACATATCGAAGGTTCAGTTGTTTCCTTAAATCCAGCACATATGGCTTTCAAAACAGCAGTCCTCTCCAATTTTCCTTAAAGAAACAGTAAAAAAGAACTTGAGTACTCAAAAAGAGTGATCCGCGGAGAATATTATATCCCCTTGAAGATTTATCGATAAAATAGCTACAAATATAAGCAATTGGTTAGTCTACATAGGATCTTATTTTTCTACATCTACATCATACCTCGATATTGAACATCATTGATGACCATTGTCGGTAAGATTGTCACATCACCACGAGGTCCTCGGCCCACCTATCAAGGGAACCAAAGGAAAAAGTTATGTTTATATGTAAACGTGTTCGTGATAACACAGATATTTATATCTGCAAAAATCACAAAATAGTCAATCATGTCACAAATTATGAAATGATTAGAGATTTTCAGAAATGAAGATACCTGGAGGTCTTGCTCAGTCTTTAACACATCATTTTCTACATTAGCCTCTGGATCGCCCATGCATTTCTTTATCTTGTCAACTGGTAGATCTGATGAATCGAATAAAAACTCAAAGAGTAACTACTGAGAACAGTATAAATAATCAATAGTGACCAAAAAAAGATTACTCGAAAGGGAGATACCAAGCGATTTCATGACCTCCTCAGCACATTCTTTGCTGTATCGCTTTTGCTTCATTGAACATCTAATATGAAAATCCGTCACATAGTCCCACCAAACCCAAGAACGGCTACTCTCATTTGCGACTCTATGCACACAAAGCTGCCTCAAGTTCTCAAAGACAACGTCCTTCCCTTGGTACCCCTCCCCAAAGTCCTGCTCAGGATCAGGAGCGCAATATCTCCCGTGATTTATGCACTGAGATTTGCACTGGCTGCTAAGAATGAAAGCTTCAGGACAGTACCAAGTAATATAATGAGGCGTGAACATAGTATAACCGTCCTTTTCAAGTATCTGAGCATGTCCTTTGAAGTTCTTGATGAAATTCATCTGCTCATCACAACGAACTCCACACTCATCGTTACTATTAGTCCACAGCTCATACTCAACTCGCTGATCAGGGTGAGGCATTGACTCCGTCCAATCCATTTTAATCACAACTTCCTCTCCCTTCTTAAGAGCTTCTTTCAATGTATCACCAAAGGACTTTTCAATCAATGCTGACGGGATACCAATCTTCTCGATGTATCCATTTGCATCCGTACTTTCTTCAGGAGAATCCATAGTTATAAGAGCCTCATCTATACTATCAGCAACTAGAACTGCAGCTGCTCCAGCTTGTTGCCCATTCCATACCTTCAATGCAAAATAGCAGTCTGGAAAAAAACAATTGCTTACATAATTATTATAAACATATAGCTTTATATAATACGTCAAACTTTCTAGTAAATTCTGCGAATATCCGTTTAGTTGAAAGTGGCTCCTCAACTAAAGAAATAGATTCAGAAACATCCTTCAACTCCAAGAAACAGTCAAATAACTCATAAGTCTCTAAGACTTCACTTAGAAGCAAAACCTAAAAGAAATGTAACTCTCTCCAACTTAATTAGAAATAGAATTTAGCTCCTTTTAACTCCAACAGATACTCAAATATCAGCAATAACCTCTTAATATTTAGAATTTAAACTCTGTATTTGTAATCAAGAAAAAACTAATTACTAGTAATATTTGTTGTTGATATCAGAACCCATAAACTTTAAATTTTGATTCCGTCATTTCTGGTCTTGGGAAATGAAGAAACCTCTGGCAGAGTGATTAAATACAGAGACAACATTACATCAAATCAAAAACCCAAAGATTTGATCTTCTAATTTTCGAAATTAAAATAAAATTACCTCCACGATCAAGAAGAAGGATATTAGGACGATGAGACTTAGACTTGAAGGGTTTATCACCATCAAATTCAGCGCAGCCATTAGCACCTTTGCTAGGATAAACAACAGTTCCAACTAAAGAACCACCATAATCAGGAACACCAAAATTACCAATAGAGGCATCATGTTTGGAGTGCAATGAATAAGGAGACAGAACACTAATACTGTTCTTCTCAACTATAAACCTTGCATCAACATTCGATACTATCAAGGAAAAAAGTAGAACTTGAAAAAACAGAGCACCCATGTTTGCAGGAGGGTGTAAAGGTACAAACATATTTATTATTGGTACAATTTGTGTGTTTGGGGTTGCTCTGCTCAGAATATGTATAGACAAAAAGTTTGAAGAGGTGTAAAGAGGAGAAAAAAACAGATGGATTACATAAGGGGGCAAAAATCAAGAAAGTGTCAAGAGAAGACTATGAGAACAGAGGAGACTTTTTGGAGTTTTTGTGTGTAATCTTCTTCTTGTTGAATTGTTTACTTCTTTGTATGACGTAGAAGAAACGAAAGAGGGGGTGGGGTGGGCGTGGGGGTGGGTGGAAGGTGGTGGAAGGAGTCAGATCAACTACCAAAGATGGCAACTGCTGAATTTCCCAACTGATATATTAAACATATTTATATTTTGATCTATTACAATTCTTGGGAAAGAGGAAGAATATTAATTATTTGTCCCTCCGTTCCAAAATAATTGTCATAATTTTCTTTTCATAAACTTGATCAATACTGTAAGCGGGTATAACTTTTTATCGTATTAACTAACGTAGTAACACTTTTTTAAAAAAAAATTATAATATTTTTTTATATAATTTAGCTTTAAAAGTGAGTTAAATTATTGTTCAAGAAAGTGAAATGTGATAGCTACATTGATGTCAGAAAATTTCTACATAATATATTATACAGAGCGGCTCAAGCATATTAGTTGCCTAAAGCAAAAATCAATATGGGCCTTAAACTTAAATTGTTAATAACTTTTATTAATTGATTTGTTCTAATTTTCAATTGATAATATAACCATTCTTATTTTAAATTATTTATCATGAGATATAGTACTCCAAATATGTCCTTCTAATAATTCCTTCATTTTCATGAAAATTTACTTTTTCTACAAAGAGTATTCAATATTTGTTAAAAATAATAATAACTTATAACCTATTATTATTAAAAATGAGGCCCCTTAAATTTCGGAACCTAAGGCACATGTCTTTTTTTTAACACTATTGAGACGCCCCTGATATTATACCGCAAGAGTATGCATTTATCTACGTTGATATTATTTGTCTTTTATAATTCTTTCAACAATTTTATCATTAGAGTACCTTATATAAAAAAAGAATTTCCTAACAATCTGTTGGAGTATTTTATCCTTTTAAATGTAAAGTTTTAGCTTTTAATTGTTGTTAGTAAAATAAATGTAATTTGTGGAGGGTGATATATACATGAATTGCCAAATAGGATTTTACCATTTTGGAAGAAAAAAAGGATAATTGTTAGTTAGAAAATGTTGGACTTGGTTTTATTAGGAAATTAATAATAAATTTTCCTTCTATCTATGTGTAAATGTTAAGTAATAAATATAACCTTTTCATTTCTTCAATCTTAAGATGACAGGTTTCTTTGCTTATATAGTTTCCCAAATCAGAGCACTTATAATCACCAAATCTTGTATTAACCTTAAATTTTCTAAAAATTTAGTGGGCTAAAATTGTTTTAAAAAAATAAATTAATCCAACTACTTTTAAATATGAAATTTAGCTCACTGTGGTAATAAGAACATAATTCAAAAGAAGGGATGCAAAAGGCTATGTGAGCGTTATTTAAGAGTATTATTAATTGAGAATTTTGTTTCTGATATTATAAGTAAGAAACTAATTTTTCGTTTTTAGTTTTAATAAGCTTGTGAATTCTGAAATGTAAATCTTTGATTTTTACAAAATAGATTCTGCCCTAAATTTGATTCTATTTTAATTGATGTTTTCATTAGTTTCTGTTTTTTTTGTTTTTCTTGGAGAAATAAATGGAACTATATTAAAATCTTTGAATACTTAATTAGATAAATTAAAGGGTACGCTATTATTTTATTTTAGGTCAATAAGCATTAATAAATGTGCACCTTGAACTAACAAATTATAAAAAAATAAAGAAAATCCTAATATTTCGCTATTTATAAACAAATGACTGTTAGCATTATTAGTGACACTTGCATACCCTTGTATTGTTTTTTGTAACTTATACGATTAATGATGAATGGATTATATTTCTTTATTCCAAATAGTTCATAAACATAGTATTTTATTTTATTTTTTAAAAAGGGTGCCATATTTGAATTAAAATTTTCTTTATGATAGTTGACTTAGATTCTGTGGAATAAGAAGCAAGAATTTAAAATATTTAATACAATGACTAAAAAGTTTATTTGACTGACTATATAGGAACAGTGACCTCTCAACCCCTCTAACAAGCTAAGATTAAAAAAGATTATTCAACTTATATCAATATTAAAGTTTAAAAAGATGTAGCTATGTATCATCTTAGAATTCTCATTAAATAAAAATAAAATAATTTATCACTAAGGATTATCGAATTGATTGAACATGTAATCTCTTAAATGGGGTGGTAGATTCAAAATCATTTACATGATTTCTCGTTCAAGATCGTTACTAGAGACTTGCATGTGATTTACTTCTCATGTGCAATTAACAGGCTGTTTCTCAATATATATATATATATATATGAACGTTACTAGAGACTTGTTACTTCTCATGTGCAATTAACAGGCTATTTCTCACTATATATATATATATATATATCCAGGGGATTTTCTTCGTTTTGTTTTCTTGCAAAATGATCAAGGGAAATTTCACAAGCTTTTTCTAGCAAAAATCCAATTACAAGAAACTAGTTGTAGCCTTTATATACTATACTACCTTAAAAGACAAAAGAAAAAAGTACGTTTAAACTTTTGTGGAGATAAAAAAAATGAATCAAGGACTTTCGTTTTATTTGCTTAAGTTTGGTGGCCTGAGTTATTCGATATATGTGGTAATCGGAGATAGTAGGTAACTGGAGGAAAAAATTCATATACCGAGCTAAAACCAAATCATACTAGTTCATCATGGTTAACTCATTAATATTTAAAATGATACTATATTGTGTGATAAATAATAATTAAATACAATTTAGTGATAAACATTATATGAAAATATGTATGTTTTGTGTATTATTGAATTGGTATAAATAACGAGTTCAAATGAATTTTTGCTCAAACATCCGATAAAATAGTTAATGTACACCTTGAACTCACTATAATAAGAAAATGCAATTATGTGATTTTATATGTAGACCTCGATGCATTGACTCTAAATTCTTCCAACAAGATGAGAAAAATAATACAACTAAATAAAGTTTTAATCTAATTAAGTTGAGCTACAGAGACTTTAATCATTGTTTAAAGTTGAGTATTAGTATTTTACCCTTCCATCCCAGAATTAATACCTCTATAATTATATTGTTGTCACTGTTTCCACTAGTGATGAAACTTATAAATTATAACGAGTTAGCTTGTTTAGGTGATGAAGCTTCTAATTAGAATATGATATGAAATAAATAATAATCAGTTGACTCGTGAATAAATATTATCTTGTTACAACATGAGGTGATCATATCATAAATATTTAATGAGTTTAATTTATGTAATTATTAATATTGCTACAAGACATCTTGTAAGGTAGACTAGTAGAAACAAATACCTATTCTTTATGTGTGATGTAATTGTAAAGGTTTTCTAACTTATTGCTAATTAACGTACCATTTTCTTAATACTTCCTCCGTCCATTATTACTTGTCTACCGTACTATTATTTTGTGATGTCTCTGTCCATTATTACTTGTCTACTATATTATTTTGTGATGTCCAATAATACTTATCCAGTTTATAAAATCAATGAATAATTTATCATTTTATGTCTATTTAACCTTTGATATTAAATATTATTTTATTTTTCAATATTTAAATAATTTATATTTAATAGGAATTATTTGGTAAATTATCTCTATCATTTATTGCTTCTTAATTTCTGTGTCAAATCAATAATGAACCACCATTATTGGACAAAGACAGTAATAATTAGAAGCAATAAATCGGACTGATGAAGGCACAACGACATAGAATTGGACCAAGTAAAATTTAAGTCTTTTTTTCTTTTGGTTAGAAAAAAAAGAAAAACTATAAACTGTCCACTCTACGCAAATTATTTAATCGAAATTGTGCATCTATAAATTAATTGCCTGAAAATACCCACAAAACCCAAAATATACACGAAATATCTACACATTTCCTTTTGTTCGAAATTGCCAACTGCTTTGTCCCTTTGTGTCATCTGCTTTTGTCCTTTTTTTCTTTTCTTTTCTATTTTTTTTTTTTTTTTTGGCTTTGCTTTGTTTTTCCTTTTAATTTATTTCTCCTTTTTTCATTAGTTTATCTTCTTCTTCTTCTTTTTTAGTTCCTTTCTCTATTTTTGTCCTTTTTTTCTCCTTAAAATAAATATATAATATAAAGATAAAAAATGTGAGCAAACTATGTTTAGATTAATAAAATCATATGAAAATAAATAATTATATTACAACAAGAAATAATTGAGAAAAATATTAAAATTACTCCCTTATATATTAACAAGCAAATTTTGATTTTGATAAGATTGCTTAAATAAATCTCAATTTTAAAGTGTAAAATTAAAAAGAAAACACCATTTATTTTTGAAGTACCAAATGAGAACAAATTAACAAAGTCACCATAGTAGAAATTGCTGTAATTAGTTTAACACATGAGAACAAATTAACACTAATAACTTATCCCAACATATGAAATCAATTTTTCTGATGTTGTGGATGAGACAGCATCAATAGCAGAGCCTAATGGCCATGCAGCTCCAACAAGGTGATTTTTGTAATTAACTTGATGCACCACTGTAATCTTTCTGATTGGATCAATGCCTGTTTATTCATTAATTAATTACAGTAATTAAAATGTATGATAACAAAACAATAAATAAAAAAGAGAAATTAAATACTCTTACCAAATCCATGTACCAGCAAAGTGTATTCATATAATAAATCCATGCAGATAAAGGGTATGTCTTCATCGCCAATGTTAGGGAATACTAATTTCATGTTTTGCTTCTTAGTCTTACAAGCTAGCGTCGCTGCTTTATAGTATTGTATTGGCTTAGTTATACCAGAGGGCTCTTTTGGATCCACTATACCAACCTACATTAAATTAAAATATTTATCAATCCATGACATGAATAAATATACTTATTTCATTTTTGTAATATAATGTACTTACTGTAGAAGCATAATCATAGAAAAATGAAGAGATATGGAGATTTTTTGTTCCACCTCCACCTCCACCATTCCAAATCCCAGCAAATGAACAATTTTTGTGTTTGCAAGGTGCATCAAGCTGAAGTGATTTTCTAATTATTGCTTTACATCTCCTAATATTTGGACCTTGTTTTTGTGATGCTGCTTTATAAGCTACTCCATTATATGTGTAGTACCCTTCAAGGATAAAAAAATTGTAAGTATTTTATTAAGAGATAATAGCACTTTCAATCTCTCAATTATTAGTAAAAATTCGGAAAAAAAAAAAAACTTTCAATTAATTAAAATGGGTGTGTTATAGTTCTCCTTTATGTTATGATTACTATTTACAACACTATATTTTTATCATAATAGTACAAGTTTAACATAACACATGAATAATTAGTAAAAAAGTAATCATAGTAAATTTGTGTGTGTTCACAAGCATCACACGTTTCAATTAATTGAATGTCAAATATGATTAGTCTAATCTCATAAGGACTAAAATCATTTTTTTTCAATAATTAATGCACCAAAATATCAGGTCAAGTATTCGTTCAAGGAAAAGTACCATTGTGCCCTTCCACGATGCATGGACTAGTATAATTTTTAGAAGCCTTCAAAATATCAGCTCGAGCCGCTAATATTCCATAATTAAGAAAACTATAGAACGAAGACAACAATAAAGTTGTTAATTAATTATGCTTTTGAGAAATTAAATAAATTTATTGATTAGAAAATATTAATGTACTATAAAATAAATATAAATAATAGAAATGGAACCTGTGAACATAGAGGTAATAATTAGTTCCAAGAAGTGATTTTTGTAGGACATAAGGGTCTCCATTTGGTAGCTTTGGAGCATTTAAAGCACTTTCTTTTGAGACAGCATAAGCTATTTGGACTGATCCACCTCCAAGATCAATTGTAGCAATGGTGTCTGGGTAATTTTTGCCCAAATTCCCATACAAATAGTTTAAAGCAACCTGCATTTTTTTTTAAGAAGAAAAACAAAGTCATTCTAATTTTAACAGTTGATGCAAATGCACAGCCGCTATCCTTCAGTTGCTTTTACAATAAATTTTGCTCCTGTGTAATAGTCTGTAAACTATAATGAAGAAGCAAATTGCACTAGGCAAGCCTCGTACAACAAGCTTAACAAAAAAAGTATCAAACTTGTGATTCTATTTAAGAGATGATATGCTCAACCAACTCTGTCACTCTTGCCAATGAAAACAACTTGTTTTCTAAATACAACAAGGTATGATTTCAACTTTTTTTTATTATTGTACCAAATTGACTAAACCTTTTTTTTTTAAAATAAAAAAACCACTTAGCTTTCCCCAAGTGATTTTTCGCTGTAAAATAATTAGTATAGTCGCTTTAGTGTTTAAAAAAATTGAATGTCAATCTATAAATTTAAACACGTTTCGTAACATTATTCCTTTAACTGTTTGGCTATCTGAAGTTTTACTTTATTGATAAGGGTTGGATTCCCCATATTGTAATTTCCTTTCCCCTGCCCCAATTTTTATTTTTATTTCTTGAATTGGACTTCATAACAGGTTAATTTCGAGTATGAACACCAAATGTAATTTACCAAATTATAACAGTAAAATCATAAAACTATTGTTTAGTCACGTTAATTAAGAACGTTTGATAATTAAACTTACCCAAAAATAAGAACCTTCTTGAGTTCCTTCGAGAACAGAGACCCATTCATCCTTGTAACTCAGAGTAGTTTCATTTTTCAGCAAATCTCTTACCTTAATCAAGGAATCATAATAAGAAAAAAAAAAATTAAATTAGTAAGATTAATTTGTACTATGAATAAGGATTATCAAATAATACAATAATTAAGATCAATTTTCCAATTAATGAAGGTAATTAGGGATAAAAAATGTACTGCTTGCAAAATCTTTTCAGATGAATCACCCTTTAACAACCTCAGCCCTGCAGTTGCCTGTATCAATTAAGATTAGCCCAAGAATAGTGTTAATTAATACAAATAGTACTTTTTTTCCTCAACCATATGGATTAATATAATTATGAATCTTAATCAGAATTAAGAGTAATGTAAATAGTTAATTATTAACTGACCCCAACTTTAATAGGGGTTTGAGACTGTAAATTCTTAGGAATAACAGCTTCAGCTTTCTCAAGAAGGGGCTTTAGAGAATTTGCAGCTGCCTTTGGATCATCTGCATATGAACTCAGACCTGGTTTTATCTGCAAAGGTAAAAAAGAAAAAGAAAAACTCACTTATAACTAGATCTTGGTAAATAATGTTGGTATTAATTGCAGTATCATAAATAGGTTTTTCTTTTATAAAAAGGTTTAAGATTTGGCTAATCCTATTCTTGTAAGAAAAGGTTTAAGACTCTATAAAGGTTTGTTCCTTCTAACTTAATCAATATTCACAATGTAGTCTTACGGGCTTTGAGAGTTTTGGTTAACGGGGAAATTTGTGGGACACAAGCTTGATACGTTATCACTTGTGTAGACCTCCCATGTATTCCGAGTGAATTGGTTGAGGTTGTTTCTCTCTATTTTTTGTACTCTCATATTTATATAGTGGATTACTCATCTCCTTTAGGTCGATTGATCGAATCATGTTAAATCTTTGTGTCTTTTGGTATATTTCTCATTTGTCTTCTTACTCGTGGTCTTTCAAGATTTGTTTTGCTAGCTTCCATATGACACATAATTATTTCGGTCCTAACAAATAACAGTGCAAAATTACTACTAGTTCATTCTTTTCAATTTGTTTATCTTATTTTCCTATTTAATTTGTTTTAAAAAAAAGTTTATTTGTCCTTCAGGATGACTCGGTTGGTTTGGAGGGTGGTTATCCATACAGATGACCTGGGACCGATCCCCCCTCAATGTCTTCTGAGTCATAGGGCTTGCCTAGTGCAGTTTACATACTCTGTGTGATTTGCAGTCTATTACACAGTAGGGGGTTTACCACAAAGTGCTCACCCAAAGGGTAGAGGTTGTCGCGGCTACAAGTTATATTGGGGTTTTAAAAAAAAAAGTCTATTTCTCTTATTACCAACTCTTTAGTTACTATTTTTTAATTGAGATATTTAAGACCACAAAATTAAAAGATGTTTTGATATATCTTTAATCTATGACTACAAGTCTACAACATTCAAAGTCTTTTTTTAAAAAAAAATTCTTAAACTTCTGTCATATCAAAATAAAATTAACAAATTGAAATGCATACTATAAGTAGAAGTGTAGTAGTGTTGTTTTAAGTAGGTACCGCCAAGAAGAGTTCAAGATCATTGCCAATATTGAGGAGATCCAAATTTGAGTTAAAACGGAAGACATGAACTCTGCTACCAGTGCTTCCAGCGTCAAATATCACAGCATATTTCTCCGAATAATCATCTTCATGCTTCGATAATGAGCTCAATGGCAACCCCACAAGTATCAACAAAATGATGTTGAACAAGTTATAAATATTAGTAGTATTATGCTTCTGCATTTTCGATCTCTGCAGAAATTTAAAACAAAAACAAGTAAACAAAGCACTGCATAAGGCCTTAGCAAACACAAGATAAGGAAGAAAGAGAGAAATGGTACCTGCTTAAGTTATCAACAACTTACACCAATAGTACTGCAGCTTTTTTATACCACAAGTAGGACTGATATTTTGCTTTTGTATCTTTTCACACATTTTTTTTTTCTTCTTTTTTTTTGGGATAGGGTATATTAGCTTGCATTATTGAAGATGAAAAAAAAGATAGTCACATACGCTTTATCTGAAAATTTAAACGGGAGGCTAAAAATTAAACGTACCCATTTTATTGGTCCATGCTGAGTTCTCTTATCTAAACTGCCAAGAAAAGACACTGCGTGTTTTGAAAAATGTTACTTCCAGTACGTGAATGAAGTCGAAAAAAAATTATTCATTAGGTCCCTCGCCAGGGGAGTTAAACGGGCAGATTGAATTGAAATTTGAAATATTCAAATGAGTTGAAATAGTAATAAATGGGGTCATGATGACTCAAATTTACTTTGGGATCAAAGATGCTAAAGTTTTTAGGATAAAATGGCAATAAATAGCTCATTGTTAATTTTTTAGCAAGAAAAAGACTTTGTTTTATTTATTTGGCATTCAATAGTTATTTTTCTTTTTCTGAAAAAATATTTTTTTGTTCTCCTTATTTTTTTTTCTAAATCACGTTTGATTGCTCCTTTTTTTTCTTGAATAGGAAAAAATTATTGTTTTATTATTCCTATTTTATCTCTCCTTTTATTTGTTAACAGTTTTAAAATAGAGTTCTTCTTCTTCTTCTTCTTCTCCTTTTCTATTTCTAGAATTCTTTTCATACGTATATTTGTTTCTCTCCCAAATTTTCAATTCTTCTCCTTAATTCACTTTGTTAAGAAAATTACATATAACAATATGTTTATTCATGTATACTTCTAAAAATCATCTTTTATATATAATCTTGTTCTTGTCCAATTTATTGTTGAATTTCATGATTTGTGGAATTGAAGTTTTTTTCAATTTTGTTTTACGAAATTATAGGTTATTCATCCCTTTTTTTGTTTTGGTTTTTTTTCTAAAATCTTTTTTGTATATATATTTGCTTCTCTTCTAAATTTTTTCTTACTCCTTAATTCATTATGTTTATGCAAATCAGATAAACTATATGTTTATCAATTGATCCTCCCAAAGATTTCTTTTAATATATAATTATGTAGCATTTCTTGCCCAATTTAATTTTGAAATTTCGAGATTTGTGGAATTAAAGTTTTTAAAACTTTTTTGCCAAAAATTCAGGTTATAGTATTTGAAATTGTGTTTTCAATTTCATGGGTAAGAAATTAGGTTCTAGTATGATCCTCGTACAAAATCAGAATGTTGATTTTGATGAATACGACTCAACTCATGTATACCAATGAATGTCAATCTCAATTTGAATAAAAGTATATAAATTTATTAGGTGAATACAGACCAATGAATACACAAATGAATACGAACCGATGTATACATAGTGCAATTACTGTATACATAAGCAAAATCACATGTACAATTTATGAATAAAATTTAATTTATATATGTATCATATTCTTGTATTCATTATAGTGATAACTAATACCTATAATTGTTGGTAATATTCTTATGTATACATTATAAAGTTTATGTATACATGCTACAGTTACTGTATACATCAATAAAATTTACACGCCTATTTTTATGAATAATCTTTTGTATATACATATAGTACTTTTTTATGTATACATTATGTAATTGCAACTTTGATTATTGTGTAATTTATGTATACGTATTATTAAAATTTCTAATAAAAATCATTGCCTCTTAATATTATTTGATTAATTATTTTCAGCTATTTGATAAATAATACACGTTAATTGAGCACTAATAATATATTTTCTTACCTTAAAAGTAGTCATAATCTTTTATTAAGTTAATTAAATAATTAAAAAAAACTTCTGCCTTGAAAGTTCACGTAACCTTTTTTTAATGGGTTAATTAATAAATATTTGTTTTTCACTTCTTAAAAGTAGGCAACTGTTTTTTAATAAACTAATTACCGTCTATTAGTAAAAAAATAATTCATAAAATTACATTCAACTATATCATTATGTTATTGTAAATTGTGTTAATATTCTTTTAAATAGACTGATAAATAAAATTGAGTTTGAAAATTTAAAGAAATTGAAAATCTAACTTCCTCAATTATAGGAGTTACAAACAAGAAAGAAAAAATAACCTCATATCTCCTTAATTAATGCAATTGGTTGCACATGGTTAAAAAAAAAACTGTAAAAAGTTTGTTATATTTCTTTAGGCTAATACGTGCTAATTTTTTTTTTGGAACTATTAATTGCCTAATTAATATTGGGCTATATGTTGCCAATTGTATATGATAGTTGTATGTATGTGTCAATTCCTCCAAGTTGAGTCGAGACCTATCCAATTTGACCCACTTAATCATAATTATTTTAGTATATCTTTATTTACCTATTTATAATCACAATTTGAATTTCAACTCAAGAAAATAAAAATAAAAATAAAAATTAAAAAGTTACAAATTACAAATTAATAGATAGTAATTCATATTTTCAATATAGAAACATACGTTACACAATGCAAATAAAGAGTCTTAAAACGGGTTGAAATTGAAGAGTATTATGAGTTAAGACTTGAATAAATTAAGATTGACCCAATTTAGATTATCATAAATCCACCCCATAAAATTCTGAACGGATTACTTATATTTGGGTTTATTTTAACACTATCTATCTCATATTAAAATGTTCCGAGTATTTGGTAGAACGTAAAACATTAAACATATATAGTGTTTGATTGTAACACAGGCTGGTTAAAGAGTTTAAATGAGTTTATAAATTCAAAAAGTATGTCACATAGGAACTACTTATGAAAATTAAGGTGGAGCACGAAGATTTAACATAATAAGGGCAAACTCTGCAAGGCTTTAATTCACTGTTTGCTTATCCTTTTTGCAGCTTGCTAACTTAAGATCAAAGAATTTTTGTTATGAATACCCTGTTTTTGTGGCTAATACATTATTATCATTAGGTTTAAATACATTGTCAGTCCCTTAAATTTGTCAGCAAATTTTATTTAGTCATTTAATTATTGTCTGTTTCAATTGAACAACGAAATATATCATGGAGTTTTTCAATTGAACATTTTCAATTCAAAATTTGCACATATTCTCAAGCGATAGTTAAGTTGACTACATAAATTCATATGTACGCATCAACCTCAAGTGAAAAACGTTTGGTTAACGTTTTCGAAAAGGGAATATATGGATTAGAGTTTGAAAAACGTTTGGTTAACGTTTTCGAAAAGGTAATATATGGATTAGAGTTCGATATAGAATATATTGACTCTGTTGGTGAATAGACAGAGTACAGGTCAAACTATATAGAAATCATTGAATTTGTTCAATTGAAATTAGTTGCGGAACTGTAAAATTGTAAAATAAGAACAGTGAAATTTCTGAACAAATTCTTCTATGCTCTGGATCTTTGATGGTATCCATAATTTCTTCTAAGCTCTATACATTTGAACATATATTATTGAACTCTCAAAATTCAATATATACCATATAAATTAAGGTAAAGGCAGAAATATATATTATGTAAAATATATAAAATATACTATAAATAGTAATTACAAGATAAATATCAAAATGAACTTATAAAATATTGGTTGACTTTTAAAATTTCATTTGTATAACATAAATCAAGACAAAGGGAGTAATATATAATTAAATTAAAAAGGTACTATAAATCACAATAATTAGCAACTTAAAATATTTAAAAATATATAGATAAATTTTTTTAGTTAACTCTCAAATTCATCTGTGTCACTTAAATTAGGACAAAGGAGTAACATTTATCATGTGAAAATTACGCAAAACGTACTATAAATGGTACTAATAATTAACATCATAAAATACTTTAAAGCATATTTAAAAATTGGTTGACTTCAAATTTCATTTGTACCACATAAATTGAAACAAAAAGAGTAACATATATTGTGTTCGTCCTAGCATTGATTCTATAACTAGTATATATAAAATATATATATATATATATATATATAATAAGCCACAATGCAACTATCATTCTAACTATCATGTTAGCTTTCAACCAAAAGCTAACAAGATTTTTAGTTAATATGTCATTCTATGAGCTATTTATTACTCATTCCTTTTGAATTTGTTAATCTGATTTTGATCTGACACATAGTTTACGAAGGTAAATTAGATTTTGAGAAAAAACATTAAGTAATACTTGAAGTTGTCCCAGATTTTCAAAAAAACACCTTAACTTTGCGTGCGTCCTATTACCCCACAAAACATTCAAAATACAATAAATACACATTTTTACACAATATTTCCACTTTGGACAAAAATATCCTTCGAATGTGCAATTTCTTAAAAACAAAAAGTCGGACCCATTATTGATGTATTGAAGGATGCTTTGGTAATTTTCTATGATGAATTTGTTTTGTTTGTTTCTTTTAAATTTATTTTACTATACTAAATAATTGTATAAAATATTATGAATCACGATAATTAATTA
>JAJOOF010064489.1:0-14298 GCA_029582545.1 Solanum lignicaule
AGACTTCTTTTGATCGTAAAGGGCCGTGTCCCTACTCATGTTTTGTGACTGTGTCTAAGATGGCCATGTGAGACTTAGACTTCCGCTGTGTGTTTTTAGAGTTGTTTTAATGAAGTTTAAATGTGTGGATGTAAATAAGTTTTTTTTTTTATTTCCGCACTATTTTCATTATTGAATGCAATGAATGACTATGTGGCTCGTATAAGACCCCTTCGGGGTCGAATACGCCATGTTACGACTAGGGCGTACTTTCGGGTCGTGACAGATACGCTCCCACTTTCACTCCGGAATCGGTAATCTCTGGAACTCGCCACCAAGACTCAAATGCTCCGCCTTCACCTGCTGGCATCACAAACAACGGGATACGTAGTCGGCAATAGCTCTCCTCAAACCGCTCCACCAATAATGCTGCCTCAAATCATGATGCATCTTAGTCGTGCCCGGATGGATGGAATATCTGTAATCCCACGTAGGCGAACACACGCCTGGAATCTGAAATATCAAGTTTGATCATCTGGTTAGCTAAGGACTGGATTTCCAAAGCCAACGGTCGCTTTGAAACAGAAAGGAAGGCTAGACTACCCATACTACCCGCCTTCCGGCTCAAGGCGTCCGCTACTACATTCGCCATTCTCTGATGGTAGAGAGTAGAGAGGTCATACTCCTTCAGGAAATCAATCCAGCGACGTTGCCTCGAATTAAGGTCTCTTTGAATCATAATGTACTAGAGGCTCCGGTGATCAGTGTAGATCTCACAACGAACCCCATATAGATAGTGCCTCCAAATCTTAAGTGTGAAAACTACCGCCGCCAACTCCAAGACATGGGTGGGGTAATTGCACTCATGCTGCTTAAGCTGCCTCGACGCATAAGCTATAACCCGGCCTCCCTGCATCAATACACAACCCAAACCAACGTCGGATAAGTCACAATATACCGTGAAACCCTCGCCCTCAACTGGAAGAGTCAATATAAGAGCGGTAGTTAGAAACTCCTTGATCTTTCGAAAGCTCATCTCACACTCCTCTAACCACACGAAGGGTACATCCTGGCGATAAAACCCTCAACAAAGCGTCTGTAGTAACTCGCTAACTCGACGAAGATATGAACCTCAGTATCAGAAGTGGGATTATCCCAATCACGTGTCGGATCAACCCTCAATACCCTCCTTGGACACCACGTGCCCCAAGAATGGTCCAGACTCCAGTCAAACCTCGCACTTTGAGAACTTGGAAAAAACTCGCTGATCTCTCAAAGTCTGGAGTACTATCCTCAAATGTTGCTCATGCTCACTCCGGCTCCACGAGTATACCAGTATGTCATCAATGAAGACGAGAACAATTGAATCAAAGTATGGCCTGAACACACATGTCATCAAGTCCATGAAGCCAGCATGGGCATTAGTCATCCTAAAAGACATCTCAAGGAACTCATATTGTCCGTAACGAGTCCTAAATGCGGTCTTAGGGATGTCCGCTACCCTAATCCTCAGCTGATGGTACCCGAACCTCAAATCAATCTTAGAAAATACGGCGGCACCCTGAAGATGGTCAAACAAGTCATCAATACGAGGCATGGGGTAGCGGTTCTTCACCGTCACCTTGTTCAGCTGCGTGTAGTCAATGCACATCCTCATAGTCCCGTCCTTCATCTTCACAAACAGAATAGGAGAACCCCTAGGTGACACACTCGGAAAGATGAACCCCTTACGTAAGAGGTCCTCTAACTGAACACTAAGCTCCAATAGCTCTGCAGGAGCCATCCGATATAGCGGAATAGAAATAGGCCGAGTACCTGGTTTAAGCTCGATCGTAAAATCAATATCACGCTCTGGGGGTATGCCAGGTAGATCTGTAGGGAACACATCTGCAAACTCTCTAACCACAGGAACTAAGTCAACTGAAGGGCCTTCCCAACTCACATCTCTCACATAGGTCAAATAAGCTAAACATCCAGAAGCAACCAACCGTCTAGCCCGCATAAAAGAGATGACCCTCGTCTTATCATAGCATTCCGAGAACGCATGGTAGGGGGATAACCAGTCTATGCCCAGAATCACATCGAAATTAACCATAGCTAGAAGAATAAGATCAAGTCTAGCATCATAACCCTGGATAGTCACTAAGCAAGATCACAATACTTGATCCACTACTAATGACTCACCCACCGGGGTTGAAACATGAACCGGCTCTGCTAATGACTCGTACCCCGTACCCAATCGAGGAGCGCAATAAACAAACACATAAGAATAAGAAGGAAACAAATGAGATTCCAAGGAACCAATAAGACAAATACAGCACGAAAGTGAAGCAAAAGAGGAAATCTTCCTAAAGACATCCTGTAGCCTTTCGAAGATAAGATACGGACGTCTCCGCACCGATCCGCAAGACTCTACTAGACGTTAGCTTTGTACAAGTGATACTGGTGTACCTGGGGTTCTGATACCAATATGTCACGATCTGATTTCTCGAGTCATGATGGCTCCTACAGTACCGTACCAGTAGGTAAGCCAACCCATAACCCAAAACCTCAAGCAATGAGAGAAAGGGCAGAAACTAGCGACAAAAATAATCTAAACAAGACTAAGAAAGCGGAAGCAACCCAAAATAAATATATACAGAAATCCCTACAAAATCCTGGAAGTCACTAGTACAGAGCTATCTAATAAGAAGTACAAGTCCCAAAAGTGGACCACAACAGAATGTTTCTCAAAGGCAACAAGAGTAGCTAACACAAAAGAAGGAGAAAGAACAAACACAAATCGCCAAGTGCTTGCCCTCGTCTCCGAATCACAGCTGTAAAAGAAGGCTGAAACTACTCACCGCTGGTCACTGGTACTGGCACCTGCATCACGAAATAGATGCAGAGCATAGCATGAGTACCACCACAATAGGTACTCAATAGGCAGCAAAGGTCGACTGAGCAAGAAGGGTCAAAACAATAAGAAATGATAGAATCTATACACAGAGAGGTCAAAGCGAATAAGAAAAGAAAGCACACGAGCATACCAAAAATAAACTAAGTACAACTAAAATAAACCTAACTGGACCCCCATAAGCCCAGAAGGTACACTCGTGCACAGGTTTAAATAAAACCTGAACGGACCCCCATAAGCCCGACAGGTACACAGAATAACTAAGCCTAATGAGAAAAAAGAAAATCGGTATCCCAGCCCCAATAACCAATATAATCCATCAGAATCTACCCAGCCAGAAGTGCACTCCCATCCCAGCTAGAAAGAGTGACCCGAGGGGGCACCCTACCAAACAGTCCAATCCCAGCCCAGCTAGAAAGAGGGACCCGAGGGTGAGGTAGATATCGTGAGTTATGCTACCATGCAGTCAGCTACCAGCCCAGCTAGAAAGATTGACCCGAGGACACCCAGCCAGCAGCACACTCCCAGCCCAGCTAGAAAGAGAGGCCCGGGGGCGATCGTCGATATCACCAAGTCTACCCAGCCAGCAATACGCTCTCATCCCAGCTAGAAAGATAGACCCCGGGGGTGATAGTATCTCCAATAGGATCAAATCCAACAACAACCACCGTGGAACGGCTCCAATCCTGTACTATCTCAATCCCACACTTTTAGTTATGCACTAAAGCATCAAGAACGCGTCAGAATTAGAGGGAGAAGATACAAAAGTGCAGCAAGCAGCGATAACGCCTAATCTAAGGCTCAAACTATCAGACTCAAGTCTGCTATTCAAGCCTACAGGGTGCTAAGTCATCCGAACGACATCGGCAAGAACTCAAGGCTATCCAGCCCACACGGATCATTAGTCTAAGGCAATGCTAGCCTAACCTAAACTAAGGACATGATGCTTACGGTTAAGGATGAAAAAGCATACAACACATAGCATAAAAGCGTACAATAGCCTTTAGCACATAAGCATGGAACTCTACTAAATCAGTTAACATGATACTATACCCGAAATATGGCCAATCGATCCTAACATTATATATCTAATCAAAGTAAGGTAGGAAACTAGTACCCACCCCCAATTCGCTCCAATCAACATGCCTTTACACAAATAAGCTCAATCTAAAAAAAAGGAAGTCGTAGCCTAACTTAAGGCCGACCGCGCGCGGTTCAAATCACTTTGCTGGAGATTTTCCTTCCCGAACAACCTTTGAATGTTGTCACTCTATCTAATATAGGATCACAGCGTTAGTACGGTCGTTTAAACACCAGTATCACAACAAACGGAAACGGACCAATTTCGGGCCAAAACAAAAAAAGTGGGACCCGCACTGAAAATTCTTGAATTAACCCCAAAATAGGTTCTTAAACACCTCCCCGAACTTCTGTTCCAAATTGGAACACAATTGGGGGCTCGAGACAGTCCAAACACGAACAGGCAATGAAAAACCCAAATCATATTAAACAGGAATAACATTAGCAGCAGTTATTTACAAGAAAATACTAGAAACGAGGGTCCAGATGCTGAAACCAAACATACCACGATGATCTTCACGAAAAAACCCCACAATCTAGGCTCCTGAATCATCAGATTCGGAAATGAAATGACCAAGAAGTCATTTATTTAAAATTTCTCAAAATATTGAGCTCGAAATGAGCTAAGACAGCAGCTAAAACACAACTTTTTACCTCCATCAAAGCTTTAAATACGAAATCAAACCACGCCAACGCGTTCTCCTCGATAAGTAACTCAAATAGCCTAGAGAATCACTGAATTTGGACTTGAAAAGAAATAATTAAGCCCTTCTAAAGTTCTAGTACAAGTGCTGAATTTTCTGTACTAATGCACCAAATTTTTTGCAGATTTTGGAAACTTAAAAACTCCGCCCGGGCGCTCCGAACTCGTTCAGAACCACGGGCACGCAAACTAGATATGCAAACTTACCAGAATTGATATTCCGGACTCAAATACATAGTCAAAATCTCTATACGAGGTCGTCTTGATAAAAAGTGGGTCCCAATACGAAAGGCCATTTTAATGAATATCAACCGAGGGGCTCGGAATGAGTTCGGAGGCCTCAAGATTCGAACGAAAGGTCATTCTAGATCAAACTTAACATTCTGGAGCTAATCGCTTTGACGGAATTTTCATCCGATCGTGTTTTCCAAGAATATTGACCAAAGTCAACCTTAGCCCAAATATCGAAGGCTAAAACGTCAAAGGATCCAAACTTGCATTGAAGCCCTCGATAGTCGTGCCGACTATATAACTAGTCTAATTCGGCCATTTCAAAGCTGATGCAACCGTCAGAATTCTATTTTTAGGTCGCCTTCTTGAACTATTGATCGTTCAAGGTTCATAAGCTCCAAAACACTAAAACTCGCACCATAACCAAACGAACGTCCAGGTGACCGAACAGTTAGTCCCAACAAGTCATAAATGACTTGGGGTCCCTATAGGAACGCTCTAAATGACACTCAAAAGGCAATATATAGAAATGACCAAGAGGGTAATTACAATATCCACTACTAAAAAGGACTTTCTTCCACGAAAGAAAGGAGAAGGATATATCAGAGGGCTCAAATACGTTGGGGAACTACTCCCGCATCTCCTGCTCGGTCTCCCAGGTAGCCTCCTCGGCTGGACGGTGCCTCCAACGGACTTTAACAACAGGGATGGCTCTGGAGCGCAATCTCCTGCCATCTCTAGCTAGAATGGCAATTAGATCCTCTACAAATGTCAAACGATCATCCAACTCGACTACATCATACTAGAGCACATGGGACTCATCAGGAACATATCGGCGCAACATCGAGACATGGAAAACCGGGTGGATGGCTGAAAATGCTGGAGGTCGGGCCAACTCATATGCAACATTTGAACATTGTCACTCCATCTAATAGAGGATCACAACGTTAGTACGGTCGTTTAGACTCAAAAATCACAACGAACGGAAACGGACCAATTTCGGGTCAAAACAGAAAAAGTGGAACCCACACTAAAAATTCTGAAATTAACCCCAAAATAGGTTCTTAAACACCTCCCCGAACTTGTGTTCCACAATTAGGGGCTCCAGACAGTCCAAACACCAACAAGCAACAAAAAACACAAATCACACAAAACAGGAATAACATTAGCAGCAGTTATTTACAAGAAAATACCACAAACGAGGGTCCAGATGCTGAAACCAAACACACCCCGATGATCTTCATGAAAAAACCCCACATTTTAGGCTCTTGAATCATCTGATTCGGACATGAAATGACCAAGAAGTCATCTTTTAAAATTTCCCAAAATATTGAGCTCGAAATGAGCTAAGACAGTAGCTAAAACACAATTTTCTACCTCCAACAAATCCTTAAATACGAAATCTAACCACGCCAACGCGTTCTCCTCGAAAAGTCAATAAAGTATCCTAGAGAATCACTGAATTTGGACTTGAAATGAGAGAATTAAGCTCTTTTAAATATTTAGAAAAAGTGCTGAATTTTCTGTACTAATGCACCAGATTTTTAGCATATTTTGGAAACATAAAAACTCCGCTGGAGCGCTCCGAACTCGTTCGGAACCCCGGCCACGCAAACGAGATATGCAAACTTATCAAAATTGATATTTCAAACTCAATGACACAGTCAAAAATCTCCATACGAGGTCATCTTGATAAAAAGTGGGTCCCACTACGAAAGGCCATTTTAACCAAAATCCACTGAGGGGCTCAGAATGAGTTTGGAGGCCTCAGGATTCGAACGAAAGGTCATTCTAGACCAAACTCAACATTTTGAAGTTAACCGCGCTGACGAAATATTCATCCGATCACGTTTTCTAAAAATATTGACCAAAGTCAACCTTATCCCAAATATCAAAAGCTAAAACGCCGAAGTATCCAAACTCGCATTGAAGGCCTCGATAGTCATGTCGACTACGCTACAAGGCTAATTTGGCCATTTCAAAGCTGATGCAACCGTTAGAATTTTATTCTAAGGTCACCTTCTTGAACTATTGATCTTTCAAGGTTCATAAGCTCCAAAACACTAAAACTCGCACCATCACCAAACGAACGACCAGGTGACCGAACAGTCAATCCCATCAGGTCATAAATGACTTGGGGTCGCTATAGGAACGATCTAAATGACACACAAAAGGCAAGATATAGAAATGACCAGTAGGGTAATTACAATATCCATTACTAAAAAGGACTTTCGTCCGCGAAAGAAAGGAGAAGGATATATCTGAGGGCTCAAATAAGTTGGGGAACTGCTCCCACGTCTCCTGCTCGGTCTCCCAGGTAGCCTCCTCGACTGGATGGTGCCTCCAATGGACCTCAACAATAGGGATGTCTCTGGAGCGCATTCTCCTCCCATCTCTAGCTAGAATGGCAGCTGGCTCCTCTACAACTGTCAAACGATCATCCAACTCGACTGCATCATACTAGAGCACATGGGACTCATCAGGAACATACCGGCGCAACATCGAGACATGGAAAACCGGGTGGATGGCGGAAAATATTAAAGATCGGGCCAACTCATAAGCAACCTCCCCAACTGCCCCGAGTATCTCAAAAGGCTCAATATACCTGGGGATAAACTTGCCCCGCCTCCCAAACCTCATCACGCCCTTCATGGGCGACACACGGAGGAATACCGATCACCAATAGACAATCTCAAAGGTCAACCTCTCCGATCTACATAACTCTAGTGCCTACTCTAAGCCGTCCTGAGCATCTTCAGAATCCCCTCACCTGATCTAAGGTATCCTGAAGAAAATTTGTACCATGCGGCCTAGGCTCTACAGACTAAACCAACCAACTACAGAGCGACAACGCCTACCGTATAAGGCCTCGAACAGGGCCATCTAAATACTAGAGTGGTTGTTGTTATTGTACGCAAACTCCGCCAAAGGCAAGAACTGGTCCCTATGACCTACCAAATCAATAACACAGGCTCGCAATATATCCTCAAGGATCTGAATAGTACACTCCGACTGGCCATCCGTCTGTGGGTGAAAAGTCTTGCTAAGGTGGACAAGGGTTCCCAACTCCTCCTGAAAAGAAAGTTGGAAGTGAACTGTGAACCCGGGTCTGAAATAATAGAAATAGGCACGCCATGAAGACGAACCACCTCCCTAATGTAGATACGAGACAACTTATTGGCACTAAAAGTAGTGTGAACAGCAAAGAAGTGTGATGAGTTGCTCAATTGATCCACCATGACCCAAATACTGTCAACACCTCTAGAAGTCCGAGACAGCCCTACACTGAAATCCATAGTGATACGCTACCACTTCCAGTCCGGAATCGATAATCTCTTGAACTCGCCACCAGGACTCAAATGCTCCGCCTTCACCTGCCGGCATCACAAACAACGGGATACGTAGTTGGCAATAACTCTCCTCAAACCGCTCAACTAATAATGCTACCTCAAATCATGATACGTCTTAGTCGTTCCCGGATGGATGGATTATCTATAATCCCACATAGGCTAACACCCGTCTGGAATCTGAAATATCAAGTTTGATCATCCGGTTAGCTAAGGACTGGATGTCCAAAGCCAACGGTCGCTCCGAAACAGAAAGGAAGGCTAGACTACCCATACTCCCCGCCTTCCGGCTCAAGGTGTCCGCTACTACATTCGCCTGTCATGGACGGTAGAGAATAGAGAGGTCATAGTTCTTCAGGAACTAAATCTAGCGACGTTGCCTCGAATTAAGGTCTCTTTGACTTATAAGGTACTGGAGGCTCCGATGATCAGTGTAGATCTCACAACGAACTCCATATAGATAGTGCCTCCAAATCTTAACCGCGAAAACTACCGCCACAAACTCCAAGTCATGGGTGGGGTAGATGCGCTCATGCTGCTTAAGCTGCCTCCACGCATAAGCTATAACCCGGCATCGCTGCGTTAATACACAACCCAAACCAACGTCGGATGCGTCATAATATACCGTGAAACCCTCGCCCTCTACTGGAAGAGTCAATATAAGAGCGGTAGTAAGCAACTCCTTGAGCTTTCGAAACCTTATCTCACACTCCTCTAACCACACAAAAGGTACATCCTGGCGAGAAAACCCTCAACAAAGATTCTGTAGTAACTCGCTAACCCAACGAAGCTACAAACCTCAGTAACAGAAGTGGGCTTATCCCAATCACGTGCCCCAAGAATGCTACAGACTCAAGTCAAACCTCGCACTTTGAGAACTTGGCATAAAGTCGCTGATCTCTCAAAGTCTGGAGCACTATCCTCAAATGTTGCTCATGCTCACTCCGGCTCCACGAGTATACCAGTATGTCATCAATGAAGACGATGACAATTGAATCAAAGTATGACCTGAACACACATGCCATCAAGTCCATGAAGGCAGCAGGGGCATTAGTCGACCTAAAAGACAGCTCAAGGAACTCATACTGGCCATAACGAGTCCTAAATGCGGTCTTAGGGATGTTCCCTGCCCTAATCCTCTGCGGATGGTACCCGAATCTCAAATCAATCTTAGAAAATACGGCGGCACCCTGAAGCTGGTCAAACAGGTCATCAATACGAGGCATGGGGTAACGGTTCTTCAACGTCACCTTGGTCAGCTGCGTGTAGTCAATGCACATCCTCATAGTCTCGTCCTTCTTCTTCACAAACAAAATAGGAGAACCCCTAGGTGACACACTCGGAAGGATGAACCCCTTACGTAAGAGGTTCTCTAACTGAACACTATGCTCCATAAGCTCTGCAAGAACCATTCGATATAGCGGAATAGAAATAGGCCGATGTGGCTCAAGCTCAATTGTAAAATCAATATCACGCTCTTGGGGTAGGCCAGGTAAATTTGTAGGGAACACATCTGCAAACTCCCTAACCACAGGAACTAAGTCAACCGAAGGGCCTGCCCTACCCACATCTCTCACATAGGTCAAATAAGCTAAACATCCAAAAGCAACCAACTGTCTAGCCCGCATAAAAGAGATGACCCTTGTCTTGGCATAGCAATCCAAGAACGCATGGTGGGGGATAACCAGTCCATGCCCAGAATACCACCGAAATAAACCATATCTAGAAGAATAAGATCAAGTCTAGCATCATAACCCTGGATAGTCACTAAGCAAGATCACACTACTTGATCCACTACTAAGGACTCACCCGGCAGGGTTGAAACATGAAATGGCTCTGCCAACGACTCGTACCTCATACCCAATGGAGGAGTGCAATAAACAAACACATAAGAATAAGAAGGAAACAAATGAGATTCCAAGGAACCAATAAGACACACACTGCACGAAAGTCAAGATAAAAAGGAAATCTTCCTAACGACATCCTGTAGCCATCCAAATATAAGATACGGACGTCTCCGCACCGATCCGCAGGACTCTACTAGACGTTAGCCTTTTACAAGTGAGACCGGTGAATCTGGGTTCAGATACCAACATGTCACGATCCGATTTCTCGAGTCATTATGGCTCCTACAATACCGTACCAGTAGGTAAGCCAACCCATAACCCAAAACCTCAAGCAATGAGAGAAAGGGTAGAAACTAGCGAAAAAAATAATCTAAACAAGAATAACAAACCGGAAGTAACCCAAAATAAATATATACAGAAATCCCTCAAAAACCCTGGAAGTCACTAGTATAGAGCTATCTAATAAGAAGTACAAGTCCCAAAAGTGGACCACAACAGAACGTGTCTCAAAGGCAACAAGACTAGCTAAAACAAAAGAAGGAGACAGAACAAACCCAAAACGCCAAGTACTCGCCTTCGTCTCTGAATCACAGCTTCAAAAGAAGGCTGAAACTACTCACCGCTGGTCACTTGTACTGGCTCCTGCATCACAAAATAGATGCAAAGCGTAACATGAGTACCACTACAATAGGTACTCAGCAAGCATCAAAGGCCGACTGAGCAAAAAGGCTAAAAATAATAAGAAAGGATAGAATCTAGACAACGAGAGATCAAAGCGAATAAGAAAAAAAAGCACACGATCATACCAGAAATAAACTAAGTACAATTAATCTAAACCTAACAGGACCCCCATAAGCCCCGAAGGTACACTCGTGCGCAGGTTTAAATAAAACCTGAATAGACCCCCATAAGCTCGACAGGTAGATATAATAACTAAGTCTGATGAGAAAAAAGAAAATGGGGATCCCATCCCCAAGTAACCAATATAATCCATCAGACTCCACCTAGCCAGCAGTGCACTCCCAGCCCAACTAGAAAGAGAGACCCTAGGGGGCACCGTACGAAACAGTCCAATCCCGGCCCAGCTAGAAAGAGGGACCCGAGGGTGAGTTAGATATCGTTAGTCGTTCTACCATGCAGTCAGCTACCAACCCAGCTAGAAAGATTGACCCGGGGACACCCAGCCAGCAGCACACTCCCCGCCCAGCTAGAAAGAGAGGCCCGGGGGCGATCGTCGATATCACCAATTCTACCCAGCCAGTGATACGCTCCCAGCCCAGCTGGAAAGAACTACTCCGGAGGTGATGGTATCTCCAATAGGATCCAATCCAACAACAACCACCGTGGTACGGCGTCCACTCTAAGGAATCACGAAAAAGGCACCAAGCCCGTACTATCTCAATCCCACACCTTTAGTGATGCACTAAAGCATCAAGAACGCGTCAGAACTAGAGGGAGAAGATACAGAAGTGCAGTAAGCAGTGATAACGCCTAATCTAAGGCTTAAACTATTAGACTCATGTCTGCTATTCGAGTCTACATGGTGTTAAGTCATCCGAACGACGTCGGCAAGAGCTCAAGGCTATCCAGCCCACACGGATCATAAGTCTAAGGCAATGCTAGCTTAACCTAAACTAAGGAGATCAAGCTTACGGTTAAGGATGAAAAAGCATACAACACATAGCATACAAGCGTACAATAGCGTTTAGCACATCAGCATGCAACTCTATTAAATCAGGTAACATGATACTATACCCGAAATACGGCCAATCGATCCTAACATTAGATATCTAATCAAAGTAAGATACGAAACTGGTACCCACCCCCAATTCGCTCCAATCGAAATGCTTTTACACAATTAAGCTCAATCTAGAAGAAAGGAAGTCGTAGCCTAACTAAAGGCCGACCGCGCGCGGTTCATATCACTTTGCCGGAGCTTTTCCTTTCCGAACAACCTTTGAACGTTGTCACTCTGTCTAATATAGGATAACAACGTTAGTACGGTCGTTTAGAACCCAAAATCACAACAGACGAAAACGGGCTAATTTCAGGTAAAAGTAGAAAAAGTGGGACCCGCACTGAAAATTCTGGAATTAACCCCAAAATAGGTTCTTAAATACCTCCCCGAATTTGTGTGCCAAATTGGAACACAATTCGGGGCTCGAGACAGTCCAAACACGAACAAGCAACAAAAAACCCAAATCACACTAAACAGGAATAACATTAGCAGCAGTTATTTACAAGAAAATACCGGAAACGAAGGTCCAAATGCTGAAACAATACACACCACGATGATCCTCATGAAAAAACCCAATATTTTAGGCCCTTGAATCATCAGATTCGGACATGAAATGACCAAGAAGACATCTTCTAAAATTTCCCAAAATATTGAGCTCGAAATGAGATAAGACAGCAGCTAAAACACAACTTTTTACCTCCAACAAAGCTTTAAATACGAAATATAACCACGCCAAAAGGCAAGATATAGAAATGACCAGGAGGGTAACTACAATATCCACTCCTAAAAATGACTTTCGTCCGCGAAAGAAAGGAGAAGGATATATCTGAGGGCTAAAATAATTTGGGGAACTGCTCCCGCATCTCCTACTCGGTCTCCCAGGTAGCCTCCTCGACTGGACGATGCCTCCAATGGACCTAAACAACAGGGATGGCTCTGGAGCGCATTCTCCTGCCATCTCTAGCTAGAATGGCAACTGGCTCCTCTACAAATGTCAAACGATCATCCAACTCGACCAAATCATACTAGAGCACATGGGACTCATCAGGAACATATCGGCGCAACATCGAGACATGGAAAGCCGGGTGGATGGTTGAAAATACTGGAGGTCGGGCCAACTTATAAGCAACCTCCCCAACTGTTCGGAGTATCTCAAAAGGCTCAATGTACCTGGGGCTAAACTAGCCCCACCTCCCAAACCTCATCACGCCCTTCATGGGTGACACACGGAGGAATACCCGATCAGCAATAGACAATCTCAAAGGTCGACATCTCCGATCCGCATAACTCTGGTGCCTACTCTAAGCCGTTCTGAGCATCTTCTGAATCCCCTCACCTGATCTAAGGCATCCTGCAGTAAATTTATACCATACGGCCTAGGCTCTTTAGACTAAACCAACCAACTACACAGCGACAACGCCTACCGTAGAGAAAGAAAGGCTAGACTACCCATACTTCCCGCCTTCCGGCTCAAGGCGTCCGCTACTACATTTGCCTTTCACGGACGGTAGAGATTAGAGAGGTCATAGTCCTTCAGGAACTCAATCCAGCGACGTTGCCTCGAATTAAGGTCTCTTTGACTCATAAGGTACTGATGGCTCCGGTGATCAGTGTAGATCTCACAACGAACCCCATATAGATAGTGTCTCCAATTCTTAAGCGCGAAAACTACCGCCACCGACTCCAAGTCATGGGTGGGGTAGTTGCGCTCATGCTGCTTAAGCTGCCTCAACGCATAAGCTATAACCCGGCCTACCTACATCAATACACAACCAAAACCAACGTCGGATGCGTCACAATATACCGTGAAACCCTCGCCCACAACTGGAAGAGTCAATATAAGAGCGGTATTAAGGAACTCCTTGAGCTTTCGAAAGCATATCTCACACTCCTCTAACCACACGAAGGGTACATCCTGGCGAGAAAACCCTCAATAAAGTGTCTATAGTAACTCGCTAACCCGACGAAGCTACGAACCTCAGTAACAGAAGTGGGCTTATCCCAATCACGTGCCTCAAGAATGCTACAGACTCAAGTCAAACCTCGCACTTTGAGAACTTGGCATGAAGTCGCTGATCTCTAAAGTCTGGAGCACTATCCTCAAATGTTGCTAATGCTCACATGTCATCAAGTCCATGAAGTCAGCAGAGGTATTAGTAAACCTAAAAGACAGCTCAAGGAACTCATATTGGCCGTAATGAGTACTAAATACGGTCTTAGGGATGTCAGCTGCCCTAATTCTCAGCTGATGGTACCCGAACCTCAAATCAATGTTAGAAAATATGGCGGCACCCTGAAACTTGTCAAACAGGTCATCAATACGAGGCATGGGGTAACGGTTGTTCACCATCACCTTGTTTAGCTGCGTGTAGTCTATTGAAACGACCCAAAAAAAAAAAAAAAGCCCGAAAATGTGCTTCGAAAACACCAAAAATTATAATTTCCATATATCTCAAAATCCGTGCATCATTTCGGAA